>PVHT020000170.1:10523765-10562428 GCA_004024745.2 Catagonus wagneri | reverse complement strand
TGGTCACCCCCTGCACACTCAGGGGGCTGGTGTACAGAAAAGGCGGCCCACTCGCCGGGGGGCTGGACACCAGGCTGGATGACCTGGCGCAGAGCCGGCCCTCAAAAGAAAGCTGCCAGGCCAGACCCTCTTCCACGATGAGCCAGAAGCGTGGACTTCCACGGCTGTCCGCGGCTCCCCTCGGCTCTGAGCTGGGACGGTGCACGATGCAAGCTCCAGCTGTGCCGTGCCCAGGCATCCCAAACTATTGATTAGAGGGCTGTCACCAATATTTATTACTATTAGTATTGATATTTGGCTTTTATTTATTTATTTTTGCCTTTTAAGGCTGCACCTGCAGCATATGGAGATTCCCAGGCTAGCAATTGAATCAGAGCGGCAGCTGCAGGCCTACACCACAGCCACAGCAACTCGCGATCTGAGCAGAATCTGCGACCTACACCACAGCTCAGGGCAATGCTGGATCCTTAACCCACTGAGCAAGGCCAGGGGTCGAACCCACATCTTCATGGTTATTAGTCGTATTCATTTACGCTGCGCCATGACGGGAATGCCCGTGATGTCTCCAGTATTTATCAAATGGGGCGTTCACTGGGGTGCCTCGGACCACTGGCTATTTCAGAGGAACACTGGCAGGGGCTTGTGATCACAGTGACGTTGGCCGATCCTAATCAAGCGCTTACGGTGTGCCAGGGATTCTCAGTGTCGAACACAGAGGGACCACTCTACTCCCGGAAGCAACCCCATGTGTGAGGATCTATCCCAGCTTTCAGGATTAGGAAACAGGCACAGGGAGGTTAAGCAGCTTGCCCAAGGTCACACAGCTGCTCAGCGGCAGAACCAGAACGGGGGCGTGGGCTGTCTGGCCGGAGAATCCACGCTCGTGACCAGGGGTCTCTTCCACCTTGTGTCAAGGGGAGAGGCTGAGGCCCTGTGAAGTCTTTCCTGACTCTCACGCTGCCTGGAACGGGTGAGGATGATAGAAAGCGAGACGCACTACTGGGCGCGGTAGTAGGCAGCTTTGCTGATCACTTCTCTCTGTATCTGGACGGGGAGAAGCGGCCAGACCGAAAGCACAAGCTAGGGCGGTGCAGAGAAGTGACGCAGAATATGCTCAGTCCATAACGTCCTCTAGCAAAAGGCACTAATTATTTATCTTTTTATAGCCGCACCTGTGGCATCTGGCAGTCCCCAGGCTAGGGGTCCAACCAGAGCTGCACCTGCGACCTACACCACAGCTCGTGGCAACACCAGATCCTTAAGCCACTGAGCGAGGCCAAGGGATTGAACCCGCATCCTCTTGAATACTAGCTGGGTTCTTAACTCCCTGAGCCACAACGGGAACTCCAGCAAAGGCGTTTTCTATTTAAGTTGATGGAACGCCAGAGCCGGTGAAACATGTTGGTGCTGCACGTGTTGGAAAGTGCACGTGTCAGGCAGACCAGGGTCAGGGCTGCGAGCATGGCCCCCGCCTGGGGCCACCGGGCTAGGAATTACGTCCTGACGTCACAGCCAGTCTCAGTTCAAGAAGGAAAATCCACTGACAGTCACGGAAGCTCTTCTGTTTATTTATTTAACTCTCCCAATTTATTTTCAAAAATTTCAGATTTTCAGGATGACCTACAGACCCTTCACCGAGTCACCAGTCTTGCCGCCTCTGCTCTACCTAATGTCTATTGATCGATTGCTCAGTTATTGTTTGAGGACATCAGGCTTCACCCTATATTCTTCAGAAAACATTTTCTAAGAACTCAGGCATGTCTGTATCATATTTGAACACAATTCTCATTATCCCGATTAGTATTAGGAAATTTAACAGTGATGCGACACCATTACCTGGTACCACAGCCCCTGCTCACATCTCCCCAGCCGCCCCCATGACGTCCTTGGTACGTGGGTTTTTCGGTTTATTTTCTGCCTGGGATTCAGGAGAGGCCTGGTGCATTTGTTGTTAACAATGAGAACTTGACACTTTTAGCAATCAAGAAACTAAATAAAACCACTTTTTCCTTAAACATTAGACTTTTGGATATAAGTCTGCCTTAACAGGAGCTGTTTCCAGCCCTCACAGATGGAATGAATATATAGAACAGGCTGAGAATTCTCTAGAAGATGCAGGGACCTTTGGAAATGTGGTCACGTCTTGCTCTGACCTGTCACCTTTTCCTGTAAATGCCCTGCTTAGGGTGCACAGGCCAGAGACCCGCCTCTGAGCGCGAGAACTGCGATGTTACTAGAGGCGGGTGGTAGGTAGGGGTGTCCGGTAGTGGTCGTGGCCAGTCTGGGGCTCCTGGCGCTTGGCGCGCATTAGGGCAAAGACCTAAATGATGGAGGTGCTGGCGGAGAACCTGGGAACGTGTTCCAGGACCGAGGGGAGCCGTGCAGATCCCAGGAACGTGTTCCAGGACAGAAGGTGGGGACTTTACCGCTGGGTGGGGCACCGGCAGGGCGGGAGCTCGGGGACTCGGGCGAGGCGATCAGCAAGGTGTGAGCCCCACCGGGACGCACCTGCAGCCCCACACGCCGGGCAAGCTCCCTGCCCACTGCCGATGGCCCTTCGCTGCGAACGGGTACTCAGTGCTTACGCCCAGCCTCACAGACCAATGCATACACGTGAGTCTGGCTGTAGGAAAATTCCTGCAGGTGGGCCTGCTGAGCCAAAGGCCACGTGCATCTAGAATTTCTATGGACATTAACAAATGGCCAGGATACAAGCTGTACCGATTTATTCTCCCACCTGGAAAGGGGAAACCACTGGTTTCTGTGAATTTCTTAAAATCTCTGTTACTAGGAGTTCCCGATGTGGCTCAGCGGAAACGAATCTGACCAGTATCCATGAGGACACAGGTTCAATCCTTGGCCTCGCTGAGTGGGTTAATGATCTGTCGTGCCTGTGGTTTAGGCCAGCAGCTGTAGCTCCAGTTTGACCCCTAGCTTGGGAACCTCCACATGCCATGGGTGCAGCCCTAAAAAGACAAAAAAAAAAAAAAAAAAAAAAAGGAAAAGAAATTTCACCTCTTCTCTCATTACAGTGTAGTGACTAGCATCTTCTATGTTTAAGAGGCACTGTAGGAGTTCCCGTTGTGGCTCAGTGGTTAACGAATCTGACTAAGAACCATGAGGTTGCGGGTTCGATCCCTGGCCTTGCTCAGTGGGTTAAGGATACGGCCTTGCTGTGAGCTGTGGTGTAGGTTGCAGACGCGGCTCGGATCCCGCGTTGCTGTGGCTGTGGCGAAGGCCGGCAGCTACAGCTATTAGACCCCTAGCCTGGGAACTTCCATATGCTGTAAGGCCCTAGAAAAGGCAAAAAGACAAAAAACAACAAAAAAGAGGCACAGTACATTCTCTCCTCTGAACTGTCCGCAGATTGTTCATTTTCTACTGTGTTATGTATCTTTTCTTTTATGGCTGCACCCCCGGCATATGGAAGTTTCAGGGACCATGGAGCCACCTACTCAGCAGGTGTGGCAACAGTAGATCCTCTAACCCACTGCACGGGGCTGGGGATTGAACCTCTGCCTCCCCCAGAAAACTGATGGACTCTTAACCCACAGTGGAAACTCCTTTTTATCTTTTTCTTATTGGTTCTTGAGAGCTTTACATAACCAAGAGGACAAGCCCTTTCTAACATCAATTTTAAATTATTTCTCTTGGTCCATTTGCTCTCTTTAACTTTATATGTATGTGTACATATATATATATATATATATATATATATTTTTTTTTTTTTTTTTTTTTTTGGCCGCCCTGCGGCATACGGAGTTCCCAGGCCAGGGATCAGATCCCTGCCACAGCTGCAACCTAAGCTGCAGCTGCAGCAAGCTGGATCTTTAACCCGCCATGCTGGGCGGGGAATTGAACCTGTGTCCCAGTACTCCCAAGACACGGCAGATCCCATTGTGCCACAGAGACCTGTTGTGCCTCTTTGACTTGATTAATGAAAGTTTCTGCTGAGAATCCAGTCCTGGCCTAGATAAATGACCCCCTAGTCCCCTCTACTGCTAATACTTTGCGATTCCTTGTCCACTGGATGGTGGGGGGTTGGTCAAGAGGCCAAGCCTGGGAGGGAGGGCAGAGCCAGGGAGCGGTGTGTCTCCAAACTTCCCACCCAGCGGCGCCGCCAGGTGCGGGAGGTTGGGGGGTGGTTAAGGCCAGGATTTCGAGGACTCGCCTGGACTGAAACGCCGGCTCTTCACCTCCGCTGCTGCCGGCCTCCCTCTCCTTCATGCGCCTGGGGCTGAACAAGGGCTTCTAAGCATTTGCTGAGGGCACAGAAAAATGACCAAGAACGGCAGCAATCCTGGGCTAAATGCAGAAATCATTATGATTGGGCAGCAAATCTTAGGCCTGTTTTAAAGAAAAAATTCGACTTCCTCCCCCATCTAACCCCGGAAAGGCTTGGAGCAGCCACCAGAAGAAAGGGGTGCTGTGCGAGCTGCCGGCGCGAAGCTGTCGGGGGTCGCAGGACCAGCCCGCGCCACCAGCGCGTGGCCGCCAGACGCTCCCTCCAGTCCCGGGGAAGGGGCCGCCGGAACCCGCCCCGCTTCTCCCGGCCGATCCGGATCCACGCCACCCGCTCACCCCGCCTGCGCCCAGTCACAGTCCTGTCTACACCACTCCTACTCCCCTTCGTCCACGCGGTCCGCAATGCCACTGCCCCGTCTGCCCCATACGCTCCCGTTCCACTGGTCTGTGCCACCTTCTCCGTCCACACGACCCGCGCGCCCTGCGGCGGCTCTCTGGCCCATGCCGCCCGCTCCACCGTTCCCAGTCTACACTGCCAGCTTCCGCGCCCAGGCCGCCCGCTCCCGGGCTCTCGCGTCCACGCCGCGTTCTCGCGTCCACGCCGTCCTCTCGCCGGTTCGCAGGTGCAAGCCGCCAGCTCCCCCGCTCCCGCGTCCACGGAGCCCGCGCCCCCGGAGGACTACAGCTCCCACAATGCCCCGCCGCCGCCCCCCGGCTTCCGGTGCTGCGCAGTTTCCGGAGCGGATCGCAACCCGGAGTCCGGATCCGATCCCGCTCTGCACATTCCAAAGGCAGGTAAAGCCCGGGCCCCGCGCCCGCCGCCCGCCCCCGCGCGCGCCGCCCCGGCCCGGCCCGGCCCGCCGCCCCCGCGCGCCCCCGCCCGGCCCGCCGCCCCCGGCCCCGCCCGGCCCGCCGCCCGCCCCGGTCCATCCGCCATGCCGCCTGTTCTTTGTTACATTCGCCGGCTGCGGGCACCGTGGGCGATCGGAGTCAAAACCCGGCTGGATTTCCCGGAGCCGCTCCGGGATCGCCCTGCGCGCCGCCTGCCCGCCCGCCGCCGGCCCCGCCGCGGGCCTCGCCGCCCATCGCCCCCCAGCCGGCCTGCTCCGGGCGCGGGGCCGGGGCCGCGCTCGCCCGTGGGCGCGGCGCGGGGGCTCCTCCGCCCCCGGCCCCCGGCCCGCGGTCCCGCCCCCGGGCGCCCTCGTCGCCGACGGTCCCTCGTGATGTCACTGTCCCCGTCCTGGGCCCAGCCCCCGGGGGCGCGCGGGGAGGGACTCTGGACCCCGGCTCCTGCGATTGGAAAAGCAGACCCCTGGATTCGGGCGGTGGGGTTGCCGAGGCCCCCACATCATCCCGTTTGTGTAAACCCTTGGGGGTGGCAGAGGCAAGGTAGCGAAATCCGTGGACCTGTGACCCAACCAACCCCGCCCTTGAGGTGGGTGGCTGTGCTGGGAAGGGGCGCGCCGGCCCCGCCCTGGCGCGGACAGGTGGACAAGCTGGCCACGTGGCCTCTGGCCGGGGCGGGGGCGGGCGTTCACGTTGAGGGTCAGCTTGGAGAAGACAGAGACGGAAACGCATAGTGGAGATAGCGCCCTACCTGACGGTTATGATTTTTCTGTGTTTGCCTTTATTAAGCTATTAATGTAGTTGAGATCTTTTTCACAAATGCACGGAAGTTGTCCCCTCCCCCACCAAGGGTAGATTAAAAAACAAGTGTGCATCAGAGACACGTGGAGCCGGGTACTATTTCAAGCTGTCAACCTACGAAGACCACTTTTGCCTAAGCCACTCTCAAAGAAAAAATCTGGACTCACCAGGTAAATTTGGAGGACCCAGCTTGGTTCCTGGAGGTATTTTTAAGGATGAAAAGAAAATGAACCACTGGTTTGGTGAGAAATCTTAAAAGGCAACAGCGAGACTAGTGCAATTACGTAGACACTTGGTTTTTATAAATCTGCCCCCCCCACTGTGTTTTGTTTCAAACCTGGACATTTTCACATTTTCCACATTTTCATTGCTCCACTCTGCTCTTCTGGGTTTCCTTGACATCACTGCCTTACGGTGAATGGTTAAGAAACAGAACTATCGTTTGAATTTTGAAAGCGGAGAAACGATAAGATTTGTCCTTTATAAAGTTTTTTTCTCCTAGATCTGTGATTCATATTTTTGCAGAAGAGTTGCCAACGAAGAGCACAATAATGCGTTTGGTTTTATAAGCAAGTGGAACAGTTATTTCTTTCCCGAAGACCAATAAATAAATTCCAAAGTCAACCCCACTCGCAACCCCCGTTAGCTCTTCCAGGAATTTGAGAAAGGACCCCATTGGCTTAGGATGTAAATGCCTCTCATAGATCATTCTCTGATCATTCTCTTGATGTCTGTGTGGACAGCGGGAGAAAAACGCCCCTCCCCATTTTGCAGATTTAAGGGAGACTGAAAGCAGTTGTTTCTCGCACTTTGGGGTTTGAGAGGTTGAGATGCGGGACTCAAATGCTTTCTCAGCTTCCTTTTTACACTTGGGAGGCGAGACTGACGATACCCGTCCGGTTCATGTCACAAGGTTCACGAATGCGTGTGTTCATCAGCGTCCGCTCAGCAGCTGTCACGTGCCGGGCACTGCAGAGAGCACGAGAGAAGCCCCTGCCGGGTGGACCGAGCGTTCTGGAGGGAGGGCGGTGGACAGTGGTTAGAAGGAAGAGAAGGAGGAGGAGGCAGGAAGAACGGCAGGTGGAAGCTGGGATGTGGGCGCTGCGATCAGGAAGTTCCGTGTGAGCAGGGGACGTGTGAGCGCGGACCGGTGCCGCGATGAAACAGGATCTGTGTCATTTTAGAGGTGATCCTGTGGCCGGGTCCAGGCCCAACTAAAGTCCCTGAGAAACAGAGTGGGGGCAGGAGGGGACATGGTCTGGTCGCCGCCTTCCTTAAGTGGCCCCATCCCAAGGAAGGGACCCCGCCCAGTCCAGGAGGTGGTGACCCCCATCCCTGGTGGGTGTGGGCCGGGCGGGGGGGCTCAGGTCCCCACCAGCACGTGGGTATCGGTGACTGCAGTGCGTGAGAGACCTCGGGCAGGTGGTCGCTGCTCAGCGGGCTCAGGGGTCACGAAGCTCCCCCGTGCCCTGTGGCCGGTCTGGGGAGCGGGTTTCCTGCCCTCACGTGGACAAAGACGAAGGACAGCAACAGAGTCGGACCCTATTCCGTGAGAACGTGAACAGATTGGGGAAACGTGTCGTCTCCCTGCTTAAGCCCGGCTTCCGTGCCAGGCGGCTGTGTTATCCGTGTGGGCAGCGTTTCCGTTTGACCAGAGGCGTCCCAATTACTGGAACCAGAACTCGGCCCAGGAGAGATTAGCACAGACTGGGGGTCCTAGGAGCTCCACACTGATTTGGTCGAGAGCCATAATTATGGCGCACGATGCTCACGTCCGGCGCCAAGGTAAAGTGCGCTTAGTGGCCGCGGTGATGGAACGGGCGCCGCCGGCCGGGAGGAGCTTGTCCAGCTGCCCGGTGACCGTGGTGGCCGTCCCACTGTGGTGCTGAGATTCCAACAGACGCGTGTAGAAGAGCCACATAAAGGGGTGGTTTTACGAAGTTAACGTTTATAATACGCGGGAAATTACGTCCCTTTCCTCTGTTTCAACCGAGGGTGAGTGGTTTCCACTGGCAGAGGAAATAACGTTTTATAAAACACTTTTGTGGGCTGGTTGGCAGAAGTCGGTCATACCTGGAGCCAGGCATGGGCCGGGGGTCTCGGGGGCCTGGGTGGACTCGAGAGTGGGAGCCTGCTGGGTCCAGAGGGAGAGGGCCCAGGAGCCAGCCTGGGTCACCCGCCTAGGCGGCTTTGGGTGGGGGATGGGAGCACAGAGGGGCCCGGAAAGGCCCTCAGGTGGGATGAAGGGCCAGGAGACCTGGCAGGAAAGGGTTTCCGGAGGGAGGGGCCGAGAGCTGACTGCTGGAGGGCTGGGTGGTCCGAGGGGGAGTGCTTGGGTCGGCCCGTGCAGGAGAGGAGCCAGCAGAGTTCTTCCCGGGACTTTTGCAGTGAGAGAAAAGTGGGGTGTTGGAGGCATGGGGGAGGTGGCATTAAAGAAAACGCTTCTGTTTGTTTTAATGAGTGAGCTCTCCTGGAGGCTGGTGTGAATAATCCAGGGGTGTAACTTCAGCGGAGAGAGGTGCGTAATAAGGCAGATGTAGGTTGGGTAAGGCTTTCCCGAGAGAAGTGGGTGCGCCGGGCCGGGGTGGTGGGTGTGGCCAAAGGGCTTTAGAGAGCAGGGGCCATTTGGATGAGGTGTTAAGGTTTAGGTAGGAGTTCGACAGATGGAGAGAGAGCTTCTGGAGGAGGAAACAAGGGTTGCCAAGGCTGGGAAGCCAGTCGTGGATGATGTGGGGTGAGAGGAGCCCTTAGTTGTTACGGAGGAGCAGCTCAGAGTCATGGTGGGGACCTAGTTGAGGCCTTGCATCCCAGTGAAATCCAAGGAAGCCCAGCTCTGGTCCTCCTCTGGAGTCTCACAGGGTGCCTGGGATCCTATTCCCATCAACTTATATAAAGTTGAAGCTTGGGCTTCCCAGAGGTGACTCCTTTCGTCACCTGGAGGTGCTGGGTGTTACTGGCCCCACTGGACTTGTTTTCAATGTTTAGCACCATCTGCTTCTCCAGCTCAAGCACTGACATACCGCAGGTTGGGCCAGAAACCCTCAGGAAATGGCCTCCTGCCACCACATGGCTGGAGGGGAACCTTAAGTCCTACCCAGGCCTTCCTGGGGCAGCGAGGCCGGACTGTCACTCCCGCTGCCTCTCAGGGAGAAGGGACCGTGCCTGCGGGACAGAACCTGTCTTGGGAAGGAATGCTCCCTGCGTTTTGCAGCTCAAGGCCTTTGGCCTTAGGGAAGCTTAAAAAGTATATATGCTAATTAGTTGTAGTACGTTGGCCTTTTATTGTGACTGGAAACGTACATGCAGTTCTGCTGCCGTGTCAGTCAAGAGGTTTACAAAATGCCTCTTCCGGCTGGGCCACTTAGTCTGTTCCTGGATCCGCTTGTCTCCGTCCCCCTGTCCCTCCGGGTCCCTTCCTCCCGCTCAGCTGACTCTTCTGGACTTTGTTCTCTGTGGTTCCTCTTCCTTCCCACTCTGCTCCCACCCTTATGCTGAGAATGTGCAAGTACCAGAGTTCCCAGGGTGCTGAGTTTTAAAATGTCTTGTCTGTCTCACAAAGCCCGTCGTTAGGTAAGAATCAGGTCACACACACACACACACACACACACACACACACACCCTTTTTCTGTTAATCAAAAGGATGACTGCCCATTAGAGCTGGAATCGGCCTGAAAAGGTCTATGCCAGCTCAGTTTTTTTGCTTTTTAGGGCCACTCCTGTGGCGTCTGGAAGTTCCCCAGGCTAGGGGTTGAATCAGAGCTACAGCTGCCGGCCTACACCACAGCCACAGCCACGCCAGATCCATAACCCACTGAGTGAGGCCAGGGATGGAACCTGCATCCTCATGGGTCCCAGTCGGGTTTGTTTCCACTGTGCCACGACGCGAACACCTCAGTTTCCATTTTTAAGACAGCCTGTGCAGGTCACTCTCTTTTTGCTCGGAAATCCCTCCTAAAGAACCAGATGTGAACCTCAGAAAAATAGGCGTCACCTTGGATGGAACTAAGACGTTCCGAAAGAGGAAAGAGAAGAACTTATGAAAGAAATAACAGAAGAAAATCTGCGGACGGCGGGAGTGCCAGGTGGGAAGGGCCCGCCCGAGCTCAGCGGCGAGGCCGCGAGACTTCAGGTCCCTGGAGCTAAAACAGGCGAAGAGATTGGGGGGGTAGGGGTGGGGCTGCATACGGAAGGTTTGCCTGCTGGAAAGGCATCGGTCCTCCATGGGGACCCGCGTCCAGCCTTCTGCAGGGGAGCGACGGGGGACCAGGCCGGGCAGCTGGCCGGCGAGCCGGGAGTAGAGACGTTTGCAGACACGGCAAGCCCCCTGGAGAGACTCCCCCGCAGGCGCCTGCTAAGGAAGCTGCGGGGAAGTGAGCTCCCCGGCCAAGGGATAAACCAAGAACACGTGGGAAACAAAGGCCCCATGCCCACGCGAACAGACGAGTCCCGGTCCCAGCGGAGGGAAGGCCTCCGGCAGCCCCTGTCAGACCTAAAGGGGGCGGGAGCCCCCCCGGACACCGCCAAACTGACCCCTGGAATGCGGGGCGCAAGGAGAAGCTGCTGTGGGTGCGGGAAGGTGTGGCGGTGGGCGCCCTCCGCAGCACTGCCACCGCCGGGGGATCTGCACAGGTGCACACGACCGCAGCGCGGCAGCGTCTGCACAGACACAGCAGCAGACCTGCACGAGACAGCACAACAGCGGCTGCACACAAATAGCTCCAGACCCGAGTTCCCGTCGCGGCTCAGTGGTTAACGAACCCGACTGGTATCCATAAGGACACGGATTTGATCCCTGGCCCTGCTCAGGGGGTTAAGGATCCAGCGTTTCTGTGAGCTGTGGTGTAGGTCGCAGACACAGCTTGGATCCCAAGTTGCTGTGGCTGTGGTTTAGGCCGGCAGCTACGGCTCCTGTTAGACCCCTAGCCTGGGAACCTCCATATGCCATGGGTGCGGCCCTAAAAAGGAAAAAGAAAACAACAAAAAAAAACCCCACAAGACCTGCACAAAACAACCAAATCTACACACAAACAGCACAAGACCTGCATAAAACAACACACTACAAAATCTGCGCACAAACAGCAAGACCTGCACAAAACAACACACCACAAAATCTACATACAACACAATGAGTTACAGAGAACACAACAAAATCTACACACAAACAGCAGCACAAGACCTGCACGAAGCAATAACACAAATCTACCATGTACATAAAACATGACAAAATGTAACACAACAACAAACAAAATTCACACACAAGCATGAACTAAGGAAATTAAAAAATAATCATATTTATATAAATAATTTTATACCTTTAAAAAGATAGAAATAATTTTTTACCTTTAAAAAAGTTATACAGGAAAATAAATATATCCATCCTAAAGTTTTTTAGGCAAGCAGTCAGTATTCCCAGAGCCATCTTTTTTTTCTTTTTTTTCCGTTTTTAGGGCCACACCTACAGCATATGGAGATTCCCAGGCTAGGGTTTGAACCTGAGCTGCCACCACTGGCCGCAGCCACAGCCACAGCAACATCAGATCCTTAACCCACTGAGTGAGGCAGGGATCTAACCTGTGTCGTCATGGATACTGGCCAGATTCGTTTCTGCTGAGTCACTGCAGGAACTACCCAGAGCCATAATTTTTTACTCACTGATACAATGCAAGGTATTGGAAATGGGGCGTGTGTGTGTGTGTAAGCGTGTAAGCCAAGTGTCCATTTACACAATCAACTAAAACACAACCCCCAAAGCTGAGGAGGCCTGGGCCCCCGGGATTAGCATGAGGCCAAGGCAGCAGAGAACCCAGAAGACAGGAGAGCGTTTGGCCTGGGAGGGGGTGGGGGATGGGGGGTGTGGCGGGCGGGCGCTTGTGTGGGTGCTTTTGTGGCTGATCCCAGTAGTAGGATAAAAATCCTCTTAGGAGAGAAGAAGGAAGTGGCGGAGAAAGGCCTCCAGCTGTACCATGTTGAAGGCCCTTGTCCCGAGAGGCGGCTTGAGCTGGGTTGGGGCCAGTTTTGACCTTGTAGGCACGGACGGACGTGAGCAGAGCCTGTGGGCCCTGGGGCCCGCGGCCCCCGTGCAGAGGAGGCGAGACTGAACCTGGGTTGGTGGGACTGGGTGGGGCCCCTCCCGCCCCGTCTCCTGTGCCCAGGAGCCTGGTACCCATGGAGGGGCTGGGGCGCAGGCATGGTTCTTTGTGGCAGCGGCAGAGGCCTGCTGTTCTGGCTCCATCCTATCTGAAGATACAGGGACGGGGACCCGGCGTGCCCACACCTGCTTTTCTCAGCTCCATCGGTCTGCACATCCTGGATTGGGAACCAGTGGGTTGAACAAAGTGGCTCTTGGAAATCAGTTACGGGACAGTGAAATGTTCAGACGGGGGCTCTGCCCTGATGTTGCGTTTATGGGCAGAACCGGTGACAGCGGGGGCTTTAAAAATGGCTGTTGCTACCAGAGAGATGGACAGACAGACAGACAGACAGAGGGAGGAAGAGACGAAGCTGGACCGAGACAGACGAGGTGGTGCTGGTGAGGGCAGAGGGAAAGTCCGGAAAGGAGAACTCCTGGGGCGTGGGGAAGCCTGTAATGTGTCTGGGGCAGGTGTCGTGTCCAGTGGGAAGTCAGCGAGAGAGGAAGGTTACGGCTAGCTCACAGAACTCTCACCCCAAGTCCATGAGTTTGAACTGCGTCCGTTAATAAGCAGCGCAGCATGAGTGCTGTGTTATGCCTTTTCTCTTGGAACACTGAAAACTTGCTTTTGAAAAATACATAGGAGCTCCCACTGTGGCACAGGGGTTAAGGATCTGGGGTTTTCTACGGGCAGTGTGGATTTGACCCCTGGCCTGGCATAGTGGCTTAAGGATCCAACATAGGTTGCAGCTTCAGCTCGGATTTGATCCCGGGCCTGGAAGCTCTGTATGCCATAGGTGCGGACAAAAGAAAAGAAAAGGAAAAAAAAGAAGAATACATACATAGCAAAGTGTGATGCAGGGACCGAGGGCTGTGGGATGGAAACCTTTGAGAGCCACCGTCCTTTGAGGTCCTGATGATGAACTTCAGAGTCGTGCCTGCCAGCTGGGAAGGGGGCTCAGAGCAGACAGCCCAGCGCTCCTGCTGGGCAGGTGAGGAAACCCCACGGAAAGGAAAAAACTACGTGGAGGTTCTGTCAGCCAGTCGGCGGCAGAGCCAGACTCACAGCCGGGCCCTGGCGCCCGTCCTGTCACCGCAGCGCCCGGCCCTTCGCTTCTTCTGATGGCTGCAGAGTCTGCTCGGCTGTGGTCCTCAGCGTGTGCAGGAACTGCTGGGCTGAACATTTCAACAGATGCTTATTGCTGGACTTCTCAGGGCCTTTAAAGTGCCATGGCGTATCAGGACCCCAGAATGGGTATCTGAGATGTTTCACGGCTGCGCTGGTCACAGACGCCCCCCGCCCCCGCATGGAGCGTCCTTCAGGACTGTTTACAGCACGTGTCTGAAAATTGCTCTCGTAGGTTTGCTTTTTCACCTTCAAGGTTTTTCCCTTCGTGCTTTTAATGTTGTCACGAGGCTGTGTGCCCCTCGGGAATAAGTCCCTCTTGCTTAAAAAAAAGTTCCCTGAGCCCCTGGGCAGGGCTGGCTACTGAGCACTTGAGATGTGGCAGATCTGAATTAAAATAGGCCATTAAGTATAAAATACACGCTGGACATCTAAGACTCAGTGTGAAAGAATTCATTAATAATTTTTACATTATATATGAAATGATAATCTGGGTGGGTTTTGTTGAATAAAATGTCACCAAAATTACATAGGTGAAGCCCAGCAAGCTTTTTTTGTGGATAAAGGCAAGATTATTCTAAAATTTTATTTATTATTTAGGGCCGTACTTGTGTCATATGGAAGTTCCCAGGCTGGGGGTCGAATTGGAGCTGCACCTGCCGACCTACACCACAGCCATAGCAATGCAGGATCTGAGCTGCATCTGCGACCTACACCACAGCTCACAGCAGTGTCGGTTCCTTAACCCACTGAGCGAGGCCAGAGATTAAACCCACATCCTCATGGATTCTAGTCGGGTTCTTAACCCACTGAGCACAGTGGAAACTCCTGTTATAAAATGTACGTGGAAAGGCAAAGGAACTAGAATAGCTCAACGGATCTGAAAAAGAATACAGCGGGGGAACCACTCTGTGCGACTGTGCGATTATTCTAAAGCAAAGGTAGTCAGGTCTGTACTGACTGATGTGTGTCGAGTGTGGTCTCGGAGAGGGGCGGCCTGAGAGTCAGGGGAGCGGGAGAGGGGACCGGGACGGGGACCCACGAGAACAGGGCAGAGGAGCAGAAGCAATTCAGCACCTCTGACACACTGGGCGTCTGTAGGCGAGAAAACGAACTTGGATCCCAGCCTCACATTTAAACAAAAGCCAACTCAAATGAGGAGTTCCTGTTGTGGCTCGGTGGGTTAAGGATCCAGCGTTGTCTCTGTGAGGATGTGGGTTCGATCCCTGGCCTCGCTCAGCAGGTGAAGGATCTGACGTTGCCATGGACTGAGCAGAGGTCGCAGATGTGACTCGGATCTGGCGTTGCTGTGGCTGTGGTGCAGGCCGGCAGCTGCAGCTCCGATTCGACCCCTAGCCTAGGAACTTCCATATGCCGCAGGTGCAACTGTTAAAAAAAAAAAAAAACCTCAAATTGGATAATAGACTTAAATGTAAAAGATAAAACTGTACGACTTTTCTAGAAAACAGAGGAACTCTTCAGAACCTAGGTCTTGGCCCAGAGGTCTTAGATATGATACTGAAGCATGACCCATTAAAGGAAAAATCGGTGAGTTAGACTTCATCACAATTAAAAGCCTTCGTTCTGTAAAACACCCCACAACACAGATGAAAAGGCGAGCCGTAGGCAGAGTACGAACCGCATATCTCAATTGATAAGGAACTTCCAAAACACAGCCATGAAAAAAACAGGTAGTCCAACTAGAAAATGGGCAAAAGACATGTTTTGTTTTGTTCTTTAGGGCCGCACCTGCGGTGTGTGGAGGTTCCCAGGCTAGGGGTTGGATCAGAGCTGCAGCCGCCGGCCTACACCACAGCCACAGCCACGCTGGATCCTTTAACTCACTGATCGAGGCCAGGGACTGAACCCGCATCCTCATGGATACTAGTTGGGTTCCTAACCCGTCGAGCCACATTGGGAACTCCCTGAGGAGACGTTTATGGAAGAGAATTTACAAACGGCAGGTAAGCCCATGAAAAGACGCACCGTGTCTTTAGCCGGGAGGGAAAAGCGAATGAAAGCCACAGCGAGACCGAGCAGGCGTGGGCGAAAAGGGCTCGCGTAAAACGGTGACTCCGGATGCTGGCGAGGGTGTGGAGAACCTGGAGCTCTCGGAGGCTGCCGGTGCAGCAGTTGCTTTAAAAACTAAACATCCACCTAGCCTGTGACCCAGGCATTACACTCTGGGGCAGGGATCCCAGGGAAATGACAGTTTATGTCCACAGCAACCTGTGCACAGCTGTTCATAGCAGTTCTGTTTGAAATAGCCAAAATGGGGACACAACCCAGCGTCCTTGGGTGAGTGGGTGGCCACCCTCACGCCATGGGACGCTGTCACTCGGCAGTGGTGGGGATGGACTGCCGCTGCCCGCAGTGACCTTGGTGGATCCCAAGGGCATTCTGCTGAGTGAGGAAAAGCCACATGCCGTGCGGTTCCATTTATACGACGTTCCTGCCACGGTCCGGCGGGAGGTCGGAGAACCTACAACCTGTGGGGTTAGAGGTCGCTAGGGGTTCGGGGTCGGGGGGACAGGGCGTGACCTAAAGGGACACTGGGCACATGGGTGGGAGAACATTCCCGAGTCTGGATTGTGGGGTGGTCGCCTGCGCCTGCACCTGCGATAAGGAGACAGGACTGTGCGCCTACGTGGTGCCAAGGTCAGTAGCTTGGTTTTCGTCGTGTGCGGTTGTTACCCGAGGGGTGTGAGCTTGTACGTCGTTGGGTTGTTACATAAGATGTAACCTTGGGGAAGACACCCAAGGGCTGGAGGTTGGAGGGACCCCCCGCCCCCCACCCCGTGCTCTTTCTGAAACTTCTTGCGATTCTGTAATTATTTCACAGCTTAACTGAAGAGCTTAAAACGTAGCACATGTGTGGCCCACCTTCTGTTTCTGTTGAGAGAACTGCTGCGAATGGCCATGTGGCCAGCAGCAGGCTTTATCCTTTCCCCGTCCCCTCCCTGTGTCATGTTAGCAGTTGGGGGGTGGGGCAGCCGGGGAGCCCAGCCAGGTGAGCAAATAGGAGGTAACCTGCATTTCACACCTCCGTCAGAGCCTTCTTTGAGTTATTTTTGGTTCCCTGTCTTTTAAAATGGTGATGTTTTCATTTTCCTGTGTTTCAAAACTGATGGCTCTTTCCAAGCTCCGGTCTCTGCAGATCACATTTAATATAACCCTTTACCGGCAGTTCCTGCTGTGGTGCAGCGGGTTAGGGATCTGGTGTTGCCGAAGCCGTGGCATAGGCCCCGCTGAGGCTCAGATTCAGTCCCTGGCCTGGAAACTTCCATATGCTGCAGGTGCAGCCAAATAATAGTAATAATCATAATAAAACAAAATAATCCTTTACCGCCTCACACCCACTGGGGTGGCTGCTATCAAAACACTCAGAAATGATGCGACCGGGTGGGCAGAGTCCCTGCGGCGGCAGGTCTCAGGTTCAATCCTAGCCCAGCACAGTGGGTTCAGGATCCAGCACTGCCTCAGCTGCGGAGTTGGTCGCAGTTGCAGTTCAGATCTGACCCCTGGCTGGGGAACTCCACATGCCATGGGCTGGCCAAAAAAGAAGGGAAAAAAAAAGAACTCAGAGAATAACAAGTGTCGGTCAGTACGTGGAGGGAATGAAAATGGCGCAGCCGCTGCAGAAAACGTTGCAGTGGCTCCTCAAAACATTAAACATAGAGTTATCATATCGTTTAGCCATTTGACTCCCGGCTACACACCCCAAAGAGTCAAAGGCAGGGCCGCAAAGAGGCACTTGCACCTTGTCTGTAGCAGCATCGGTCCCAGCAGTGAAAACTTGGAAGCGAGGTGAACAACGGATGGGGTGGTACCCGCGTTGGGCTGTTAGTCAGCCTTGAGTGGAGGGACCTCTGCCCCCGTGTCACAGCGCGTGGGTCAGCCTTGAGGACATCCTGCTGGTGAAATGAGCCCATCACGAAAGGACAGACACAGTCTGGTCTTGCCCGCAGGAGCACCGCGAGCGTCCGAATCTGAACCGTCATCTTCGTAAAGAGCGTTCTGTTGCCAGGTTTGCGGAGATCCTGTCCCGCTTTCCTCATCCAGGACCTGCCTCCGGGGGGGCCCGGGTCGAGCTGGCCTGCGCGGGCAAGTGGGTGGCTCTTCTTTCCTTTCCAGTTGGTGTTTAACTCGCTGCAGGCTGGGGACTGCCAGGTGTCCTGCAGAACCACGCTGTGCGTGCGTGTGTGCATGCGTGCGTGCGTGTGTGTGTGTGTGTGTGTGTGTGTTGGGGCGGGGGGGGATGTTTTTGTCTGTACCCACAGCAAGCGAAAGTTCCCAAGCCAGGGATCAAACCTTTACCTCAGCAGTGATCAGAGACACAGTAGTGGCAACTCCAGGTCCTTAACCCACTGAGCCACCAGGGAACTCCCACAGGGTGTTTTAATAGAAAATTGGTGCAAAATTCGAAACAGTCCTGTGGGGTTTCTGGGCTCTCTGAGCTGAGGATGGCGGTGGGGTGTCTGCTCGCATCCGAGGTCTGGATGGTAAAGGCTCTCAGCTGGAGGAGAGGACCCGGTCCCCAGCCACCTGCCTGAGTGCCAGGCTTGGCTGGCATGTGGCCTTGGAGCCCCGGGCTTGGTGGGAGGCACGGGGTGGGCTTGGGGCTCACAGCTATGCTCGAGTGACTTTGTTTCTTTATTTGTTTGTTTGGAGTGGAGTCGATTTACACTGTTGTGTTAGGTTCGGGTGTACAGCACCGTGAGTCATAAGAATCGTAAGATTTACACAGTAGATGTTGTATAAATTTATGGAGTGATTTATGATATAAATTCTTATGCTTATGATATAAATTCTTTTGCTACTTTATGATTATATCTAATCATAAGAATCCATGAATCAAAAGAAGTTATATATTCTTTCGCAGATTCTTTTCCATTTTAGGTTATTACATGATACTGGGCAGAGTTCCCTGCGTTAGACTCTAGGTCCGACTTGGTCGTCTATTTTATATACAGTAACGTGTCTGTGTTAATACGAGTGACCCCGTGACGAGCCCAGTGGGCAGACCTGCCTGCACATTGTCCTCTCGATCTTTCCCCTTCGTCCTGAGAAATGAGTGGCATCTGTAAATATTTCATTCTGTCTCTACGGGAGAAAGACTCTAAAAATAACAGCCCACCTAAAAATCCCACTGACCCAGCGAAAGCATTTCATATCACTTCCTTGGTCTGGTCAAAATCTGATCAGATATCTAGTCAGTGTTCAGATATCCAGTGGCCCAGGAAGAGTCATATCTGCTTTATTTCCCACAGGATCCAGACCCCTCCCACACGCTGTGCTGGAAGTCGTTTTTAATCTATAGCGGTATTTTTTTTTTCACTTTTTACAGTTTTATTGAATTGTAGTTGATTTACAGTGTTGTGATCGTTTCTGCTGTACAGAACACAGGGACTCACGCCCCTTGTTTTTCAGACTCTTTCCCCGTATTGGGTATCGTCGCGTAGTGGGCAGAGTTCCCTGTGCTGCACAGCAGGTCCCCGCTGACCGACTGTGCCCATCCCAGACCCCCGTCCACCCCTCACCACCACCTGCCCTCTTTGATAACCATAAGTTTGTTTTCAAAGGCTGTGAGTCTGTTTCTGTTTTGTAAATAAATCGTTTGTCTCCTGTTTTTAGATTCCACATTAAAGTGATATCCTATAACGTTTGTTTTTGACTTACTTCACTTAGTATGATCATTTCTTTGTCTGCCCATGTTGCTGCAGATGCCATATTTCATTCCTTTTAATGGCTGAGTAATATTCCACTGTGCCTGTGTACCACATCTTCCCTATCCACTCCTCTGTCAATGGGCATTTAGGTTATTGTATGGAGTGCTGCCATGAACACTGGAGTACGTGTGTCTTTTCAAGTCATGGTTTTTTCTGGATAGATGCCCAGGAGTGGGATTACTGGATCAAATGATAATTCTATTTTTAGTTTTTTGAGCAATCTCCATACTGTTTTCCACAGTGGTTGCACTGATTTACATTTCCATCAACAGTGTAAGAGGGTTCCTTTTCTCCACACCGTTTCCAGCATTTACTGTTTGTAAACTTTTTGATGATGGCCATTCTGGCCGGTGTAAGGTGGTATCTCACAGTAGTTTTGATTTGTATTTCTCTAATAATTAATGATGTTGAACATCTTTTCATGTGTCTTTTGGCCATCTGTATATGTTTTTTGGAGAATTATCTGTTTAGGTATTCTGCCCATTTTTTGATAATGCTGTTTGCTTTTTTGGTACTGAGCTCGGGAGGTGTTTGTATATTTTGGAGTTTAATCCCTTGTCAGTTGCTTAGTGTGCAAATATTTTTCTCCCATTCTGTGGGTTGTCTTTTCAGTTTGTTTAGGGTTTCCTTTGCTATGCAAAGGCTTTTATGTTTAATTAGGTTCCATTTGTATGTTTGTTTGTTTTTTTCATTACTCTAGAGGTGGATCTGAGAAGACGTTGCTGTGGTTTATGTTGGAGAGTGTTTGGCCTATGTTTTCCTCTAAGAGTTTTATAGTATCCGGCCTTATATTTAGGTCTTTACTCCATTTCGAGTTTCTTTTTGTGTATGGAGTTAGGGAGTGTTCTAAGTTCATTCTTTTGCATGTAGCTGTTCAGTTTTCCCAGCACCACTTACTGAAGAGACTGTCTTTCCTCCTCTGTATATTCTTGCCTTGTTTGTCATAGATTAGTTGACCATAGGTGCATGGATTTATTTCTGGGCTTTCTATACTATTCTGTTGACTTAAATTTCTTTTTTTGTGCCAGTACCATACTGTTTTGATGAGTGTAGCTTTGTAGTGTAGTTCGAAGTCTGGGAGCCTGATTCTTCCAGCTCCATTTTTCTTTGTCAAGATGTGTTGGCTATTTGAGGTCTTTTGTGTTTCCATACAAATTTTTTTGTTCTAATTCTGTGAAAAATACTGTTGGTAATTTGATAGGAATTGCATTGAATCTGTAGATTGCCTTGGGTAGTATAGCCATTCTGACAATATTGACTCTTCCAATCCAGGAACATTGTATATCTTTCCATCTGTTTGATTTTGAGGCCCCTGATGATTGAGCCATCATTGGTTTGGAGCTCATTGTAGGCTCCCATGAGGCTGTAAGAAAGACCACGGAGAGAGACCCATGTACCCTTTGTCCAGTTTCTGCCAGTGATGCCACCTCGTACAACTCCAGTACCGGATGACAAAGGGGATGGTGACCTTGGTGCAGTCCAGGTACAGAACGTTCCAGCCCTGCGAGGGCCCCTGCTGTGCCTGTGTAGCCTCACCCTCTTTCTTTCCACCCAGCCCCTCCTTTACCCCGGCAACCACTGCTGTCCTCACCTCAGTAATTTTGTCATTTCAAGAACATTGTAGGCGTTTCCCATTGTGGCTCAGTGGTAACGAACCCAACTAGTATGCACAAAGACGTGGGTTCGATCCCTGGCCTCACTCAGTAGGTTAAGGATCTGGCATTGCTGTGGCTGCAGTATAGGTCACAGACATGGCTCAGATCTGGCATTGCTGTGGCTGTGGCATTGCTGCAGGTCGGCAGCTGCAGCTCTGATTCAACGTCTAGTCTGGGAACCTCCATCTGCTGTGGATGTGGCCCTAAAAAGCCAAAAAAAAGGAAGGAAGGAAGGAAGGAAGGAAAGAAAAAGAAAGAAAAGAAAAGAAAAAGAAAGAAGGAAATCAAGAATGTTATATAAGTAGGATGATACGGTGGGTCACCTTTGGGGACTGGCTTTTTTCACTCAGCATCGTTCTGGAGCTTCATCAGAATCTGTTGTGTGTCAGTAGTTCCGTCCTTTCAAGAGCTGACTAGTATTCCAGGCTGTGGATGGATCACGGATTGTTTAACCAGTCACCCCGTAAGGTCTGGGCTAACCCTGCCCTGCATGGTCAGGTGCAGGTGTCTGCGAGGACGTAAGCTTCCATTTCTCTGGGCTAACCTCCCGCCAGTGCTAGGTCATAGGCCATGTTGGTTTTATCAGAGGTTGTCGGTCAGATTTCCATTCCCACCAGCGCATACGGGTGACCTCGTCTCCTCTTCGCCAGCGTCCCTGCCCGTGGTGCCGACAAGTGTGTCACGTGTCTTCCTGTGGTTGTGACTTGCGTTGCCGTGTCAATGTAATGGTGTTGCACATCCTTTCACGAGCTTATTTGCCATTCAGATGTTTTCTTTGGTGAAATGCCTGTTCACGTCTTCTGCCCATTTTCTGATTGCGCTGTTTGCGTTCTTACTGTTGGGTTTTGAGTGTTTTTTGCATATTCTAGATGTGGATATGTGGTTTACAAAAATGTCTCCCAGTCTTGACTTTGTTCATCCTCTTAATAGCATCTTTTGTAGAGCAAAAATTTTTAATTTTGGTAAAGTCCTAGTTATTGCTTTTCCTTTTATAAACTATGTTTTTGGTGACAAGTGTAAAAACTGGCTAGCCTGTGACTGCAAAGATTTTCTGTTTTTTTGAAAAAAATTATTTTATTTATTTATTTATTTTGTCTTTTTGCATTTTCTAGGGCCACACCCGTGGCGTGTGGAGGTTCCCAGGCTAGGGGTCTCATCAGAGCTACAGCTGCCAGCCTACGCCACAGCCACAGCAATGCGGGATCCGAGCTGCATCTGTGACCTGCACCATAGCTCACGGCAATGCTGGATCCTTAACCCACTGAGCAAGGCCAGGGATCAAACCTGCAACCTCATGGTTCCTAATTGGATTGGTTAACCACTGAGCCACGAAGGGAACTCCAAAAATTACTGTTTCATATTTTAAGTCTGTGTTCTATTAGAAGTTCATCTTTATGTAAAATGTGAGGTCACAGCTTTTTTTTTTTTTTTTTGCCTCTGGATTTCCAGTCTCTCTGGCACTGCTTGTTGAGAAGACTATCCTTTCCCCATGGAGCTGCTTTTACCATTTGTCCAGAATCAACGAGCGTATCTTGGGCTCTGTTCTCCCTTCTCATTGGTCTGTGTGTCTGTCCCTCCACCATTACTGAGGCTCTGTAATTAAGCTCGAATCTCATAGGCTGATACTTCTCACAAGTATCAACATCGGGTTTGGGGATTCCAAAAACAGTAATAATAATAAAAAAAAAAGTAACCCCCCCAAAATAGAAAAAAATCAATAAAACCAAGAGCTGGTTTTTTGAAAAGGTCAACAAAATTGACACACCTCTGGCCAGACTCACCAAGAAGTAGGAGAAAAAACCCAAATAAACAAAAAAGAAATGAAAAAGGAGAGCTCTTAATGGATACTGCAGAAATACAAACAACCATAAGAGAATACTATGAACAGTTATATGCCAGCAAATTTGACAACCTAGAAGAAATGGACAACGTTTTAGAGACTTACAGCCTGCCAAAACTGCATCAAGAAGAAATAGGTCAGCTGAGCAGCCCGATCACTAGACATGAAATGGAATACGTAAAAACGCTCCCTACAAACAAAAGTCCAGGACCAGGTGGCTGCACAGGTGAATTCTACCAAACACACAAAAAGGAACTTATCCCCATCCTCCTTAAACTTTTCCAAAAGGCTGAAGAAAGGACACTCCCAAGGCATTCTATGAAGCCACCATCACCCTAATACCAAAGTCAGACAAAGATAGTACCAAAAAGGAAAATTATAGGCCAAAATTGGGTTTGGAGGGTTTTGGGAGAGGGTTTGTTTTTTTGTTTTCTAGGGCTACATCCACAGTATGCGGAAGTTCCCGGGCTAGGGGTCAAATTGGTGCTGCAGTTGCCAGCCTGCACCACAGCCACAGCAACGCAGGATCTGCGTCATATCTGTGACCTGTACCGCAGCTCACGGCAACGCCGTATCCTTAACCCGCTGAGTGAGGCCAGGGATCGAACCCGTGTCCTCATGGACCCCATGCCAGGGCTTAGCCCACTGAGCTACAGTGGGAACTCCCCCAGATTGTTTTTAACAGCTGTTTTCCCAGGGGCCGGCACATAAACCTCTGTGGTTGCAGCGGCTGTCTGCCCAGATGGCCCCTGTTCACTGCTTCCCCCCAGGTTACACGCAGGTCGCCCTGATCTGAGGTCCGGTCTGACACTCAGGATCAGTCCGGTCTCTTGACACTGTCACTGTGGTCCCCCAGGGGTCACGGTTGTGGTTAGTTTGCTTTTCGTAGTAGGAATCCTGTAAGTTTTTAAAAGACTCAAGGCCAAGCGGTGGTTCTCAGACTTGAGCTGCGTGAGCACAGCCTGGAGGTTTGTGAAGACGCGGAACGCGGGCGGTGCGGCTGCCCCAGCAGGTGCGGCCCGGAAGGCTTGGGGGCTGCCCGAGCGGCTGCTGCGGGGACCACACTCAGAACCACGGGTTGTAAGTTTCCCCAGCATATTGGTGGTTAAAATGCCGGCTCTCACCCTTTGGGTCTTTCTGTCGTTTTCCCTACAACAGAACTACCTGCCTGCTGTCCCTTGCTCTGGGATTTCTCACCTGTCGTGGGCGTCCAGGGACTGGGCTTCCGTTCTGTAGAGGCACGCTCTGAGCACGTGGGGCGCTGCCACGACAGCACAGGACCTGAGAATGCGCTGCCTTCAGCCTGACCTGCCGCCCAGGGTGGCTGCGAGCTGTGTTCTTAGGCTTAAAGAACTGTTTTAGAGCCCACGTTTCCGGGCCAGATACTTCTAATAAAGAAGGTTATTCCAAGGACAAAAGGCGAAAACTGCCCGTTGTTTCCCCCCCCCCCCCGCCCCATTTTCAAAAACCAGCTCGGGGAGTTCCCGTAGTGGCTCAGCAGGGTAATAACCCAACATAGTGTCCATGAGGACACGGGTTTGATCCCTGGCCTTGCTCAGTGGGTTAAGGATCCTGAGTTGCTGTGAGCTGTGGTGTAGCTTGCAGATGCAGCTCAGATCTGGCGTTGCTGTGGCTGTGGTGTAGGCTGGCAGCTGTAGCTCCGATTCGACCCCTAGCCTGGGAACCTCCACGTGCCACGAGTGCGGCCCTTAAAAGCAAAAAAGAAAAAAGGCTGGGATTTCCCTCCCAGCAGGCGTGCTTGGAGCAGCCTCTTCTTTGGTGCCCCTTGGGGGGCTGGGGACCCCTCTTTGAGAGGCCAGACCAGAGGCAGGTGCTGCCCGGGGCGGGGGGAGGTGGCCACGCCGGACATCGTGGACTTGGCCAGGCTTCCCCGAGGAAGGCAGAGCCCTTCCCTCTGCCTTCCTCGGGGAAGCCTGGCCAAGAGTCTATGAGCTTTGTAGGGACCCAGATCCTGCCGCGATCCAGCTGCAGCTGGGGGGCTGCCTCTTAAGGACCCACCGTTCTCCCTGCAGAACTTCCTTAACCGTGAGCCAGTGGTGGCGGAGAGAGTGGGTTCCCGCTGTGGGCAGACGGTTCTGAGGCACCTCGGCGTCTCATGAAAGCGGGTTTGCAGGTGTTTTGTCTCCCTCTTCACCTTTTGGTCCGTGACCAGCTGCCACCGCCGTTCCAGACCGGCCCCCACCACGCCCGTGGGGCCCACCGGCCAGGAAAACCCAAGCTGGACCGGCCGAGGCCGCGGGAGACGCCGTGTAACCTAAAGAGGTGCTCCCTCCCGGGAAGAGGAGGTGCTGTGCTGTGTTTGGGGAGAGCTCGGGTGCTGGTTAGTTATCCTCGGCATTTTGTGGACAGACTGGAAACCCCATCCTTCTGCCTTGTCTCCTTACCTCCTCCGTGGTGAAACTTTCGACTCTTTTCCCTTCTCCACTCCTGAAAATTCAGCAAATCTGAATTTTCACTTGGACTTTGCATTGTATGCTTGTCACTCTTGGAAAGGGCTTGGGGATGGGGACGGGGCGGCGGGCGTGTGGGGTCCGCTTTCAGGAATGGCGGCCTGCATGCCTCCCCAGGGGCTTGGACAGGAGCGGGGCTGGGGGGAGTTGCTGGGTGGGCTTCGCTGGGAGGGGGGCCGAGAGGGAAGAGGGTCCATATTTTGGGGCACATACGGGGTGTATCTCACCCAGTGCCACCCCCAAAACTACGCGAGGTGGGCATTTTGTTTCCGTATTTTAGGCTGGGACTCTGGGGCCCCAGAGTTAACATGTCCAGGTCACCAGCGAGTGTGCAGACGGCCTAAGCGCTGCTGCCTGCTGTGAAGGTGAACCTCAAGGTCGAACAGAAAATAGAAGGGACTGCCCTGCTGTGCAGCGCGGGGCGCTCTATCCAGGCTCCTGGGCTAGAGCACGATGGAAGACAGTGCGAGAAGAAGGATGGATGTGTGTGCGCGACTGGGTCACTGTGCTGTACAGCAGAACGGACACGGCGCTGTAAATCAGCTCTAATAAAACATTTTAAAAATGCATACAGTGAGGACTTACGGAAGCCTTAAAAACCGAAATAAAAGGGAAACAGAGGTGACCGGACGTGATAAAGGTCTGGTGGAGAGCAGGAGGGCGTACCTCTGCGATGTCCGCGTGGCTCTGGTCCCCAGGAGAAACGGGTGCCGCTGGGGTGCCACGCACGGTTTAGCGGTGGAAGGAAAAGAGAGGCCGCGCGAGGCACGCTTGCCCTGGAGGAAGTCACAGTCTGGAGAGGGAGGGAGGGAACACAGGTGACGGCGTGAAAACTCACGGTGTTTTTCCGGATGGAAACGAAGGGCCGGCGGGGAAAGCTGAAAGCCCAAGTTCACGAAGCCTTCCTGATCTGAGCCATTCACGCCAGTGGCATTTACTGAAAAGCAGTGTCATTTTGGGTGTTTCAGGCCCCGACCCCGACGCGCGGTAAAGGGGACCCCGCTGCGTGTTTCCCCTGAGGCGCAGTCTGTCCGCACACGGGCTCCGGGGGCGTGAGCAGGAACCGTCTAGAAAGATGCCTTTGGCCAAAAGCTGGCCGCTGACGCGTGCTCTGTCCCCGCAGGTGGCGGAGATGGCTGAGGATGGGAGCGAGGAGATCATGTTCATCTGTAAGTGGCCCGGGGCCCGTCCCTCCCTCGGAAGGCAAAGCCATGCCCACGTTTCGTTTTTAAAACAGAGAAAAGCTGCCTCTTTTAAAATCGAAGTGAAGTTACTTGCCCTAAGAGCCGTGACTGGAGTTCCCTGGTGGCCTAGCGGATTAAGGACCTGGTGGTGTCACTGCGGTCGCTCAGGTCGCTGCCGTGGTGAAGGTTCGATCCCGGGCCCCGGAGCTTCCACATACTGTGGGCATAGCCGTAAATAAATAAATGGCATTAAATAGAAATTATTACCAAAAAAACCCATTTATTGTATGACAAGTGTGCTGCTGGGTATGTTTTTAAAAAGATCATCTGGTGAGTTCCCATTGTGGCTCAGCAGGTTATGAACCCGACTAGCATCCATGAGGATGGGGGTTCGATCCCTGACCTCACTCGGTGGGTTAAGGATCTGGCATTGCTGTGAGCTGTGGTGTAGGTCGCAGATGCAGCTCGGGTCCTGCGTTGCTGTGGCTGTGGTGTAGGCCAGCGGCTGCAGCTACGATTCAACTCCCTAGCCTGGGAACCTCCATATGCCACGGGTGCAGCCCTAAAAAGACAATAAATAAATAAATAAATAAAAGGATCGTCTTCCTCAGAACTCCTGGCAAAGGGCACTTTGCCAGGGTGGCAGCTGACTCCAAAGAGTCATCCCAGGGTCTAGAAAGAGGTTTCCGGCACCGTAGGTTTACGATACCAGGTTGACTTGGTGGATTCATTCGTCTGCTGGGAAAGGCCCTGTTCTCCGTCCCCGTGGGGGTGACTGCCTGCCTTGCCACGTGCCCCAGAGCTGGGTTTTCTCGTGGGGACGCAGGTCCAGGGCTGCGCTTCTGTGTCGTCAGGTGCACCCTGGGTCACCCCCACGGGCAGGGGAGCCTGCGCGTCGGGCCCTGGAGCCCCGCGGTGCCCGGGGGCCTGTCCCTCCCCGCCCGCCTCTCCCTCCTGTCTGTCTGTTCGCAGGGTGTGAAGACTGCAGCCAGTACCACGACTCCGAGTGCCCCGAGCTGGGCCCAGTGGTCATGGTCAAAGACTCCTTCGTGCTCAGCAGGGCGAGGTGAGTGACCGGCCCGAGCCCCCGTTACCGTCCGGCCTGTCAGATAGCGATGTCGGCGCGGCGACTGCAGCAGAGCGTTTCGGAGGCTTCGGAGTCTTTTACCCAGTTCCCGGGTCAGCCCGTCGTGGCCATGGCCAGGGTTGCGGGTCTGCTCGCTCAGTTCCCCCGTGGTCTGACGGTCGGCCTCCCTGGCACGGGGCGGGGGCGGGGGCTCCGGCGCCAGCGGGTCGCCGGGCAGCGCTGTGGCAGCTTCCGGAGGAGCACCCGCACATCGGTGGGGAGGTGCCGAGCCACGTTTCCCTGGGCGCGTGTCCCCCGCGGGCCGCCCACGTCCCAGCCCTGCCTGCCGCGTGGCAGCTGTCTGAACTCGGACGGCACATGCCCCTCCCCACTCCTCGGGTGCCCCATCTGCAGCGTGGGGAGAGGGACAGTCCCCCTGGAGAGCTGTGATCTCCTGACCTGATGCAGGGCCTGGCACCTGGTGGGGCTCAACTTCCCGTCCTGTAGGTGCTCTTTCTGGAAGCCTCCCGGCCTGTTTTCCCAGCCTCTTTATTTACTTGATCCCGCTGTGACTTAGCGTCACTGAGCAGAGGGTACTCTTTTGGCCTGAAGTGCAGATCTGATCAGCTGTCTTCCAAAACCTTCAGGGGTGGCCTGTTGGCACAGAAATCCAGTGGAAACCCTTAGTCCTCGGTGGTGGGTCCCTCCCTCCCCACTCGGCCTCCTGCTCGCTCCAGGGCGGGGTCTGTGCACGCCGGGGCTGGACGTGGGTCAGTCTCGCCCTCACCTCTGCTCACGCCGGGTCCCAGCCATGCGCCCCGTCCTTGATGTTCTCCGAGTTGACTTAAAAAGGCCACCCTCCCCAATTACACGGGCCCAGTGCCCCTGGCTGGAAACCCTTTCTGGTCTTGGGAACGCCGTGGCCTTTCTGGTCCTTCCTGTGGCACTTGCCACGGGGCACCTCCTCCTGGTCTCTGTGGTCCCCCGCCCTCTCTTTGGGTGTGGGGGGCAGGGGCTCTGTCTCTTGGGCAGGGATTTTATTTTATTTTAGTTTTGCTTTTTAGGGCTGCACCCGCAGCATATGGAGGTTCCCAGGCTAGGGGTCCAATCGGAGCTGTAGCTGCTGCCGGCCTTCGCCACAGCCACAGCAACGCGGGATCCAAGCTGCATCTGTGACCTACCCTGCAGCTCACAGCAACGCCGGATCTTTAACCCGCTGAGCGAGGCCAGGAATCGAGCCTGCATCCTCATGGATGCTAGTCGGGTTTGTTAACCACCGAGCCATGACAGGAGCTCCTGGGGCAGGGATTTTAATCGCATCCTTGAGTAAATGCCGCCGTCACCTGCTCTGAGGGTTGGTGAGGGCGACCTTAGCCCACGTGCCCTGCCATGAGAGGCGCCTTGGCCAGGGCGCGCTCGGGGCCGAGAGCATCCCGCTTCGTTCCACTTCCAGGTCGTCCCTTCCGTCCAACCTGGAGATCAGACGCCTGGAAGACGGAGCCGAGGGGGTGTTTGCTGTGACCCAGCTCGTCAAGCGCACGCAGTTCGGCCCATTCGAGTCGAGGAGAGTCGCCAAGTGGGAGAAGGAGTCCGCGTTTCCCCTGAAGGTGAAAGCGGGGGCGGGCGGGGGCCGCGGACTCCGCGCCTGGTGACCTTCCTCGCAGGCAGCTGCGGGGCCGGGCGGTGCCCCTGCGGTCCGGTGGTCCCTAAATGTCTCAGCAGCTCTGGGGACTGTGGTGCTGCTGAATTTTGAAGACAGGGCTCCTTTTGGCTTGTTTTTACATCACAAAAGCATCAAAGTTAAGTTCGTATTTTGCAAAACACTGAAGAGAGGGTATTTAGAACGTATGCCGGAGTAGACCCCAAGCGCAGGCTCTGAAAGGGGGGCTTTCTGTGGGTTTGCAGGGTGTGTTGGTAGTTTGGGTCCGTGCGGGGTGTAGGCTGCTTGGCAAGGCTCTTTCAGAAGGAAGGTGTTTCGCTGAGGCAGTGGCCAGAGGCCCGCGCACAGTGAGGCCGCTCCGGGAAGCCTGGCAGACGGGGAACCCACAGCTTCTATGTGACACCGAGAAATATGGAATGGAAATAAATTGCAGGGAGGGCTCGGGTACTTAAAGCAGCCCCAAGGAGGCGCCGTGAGCTGGGGAACGGCATTCACAGCTCTGTCCCCACGCCCCGCGTGTGCCCAGCCGCAGCCAGCCATCAAAACACCTGTGAGATAAGCAGGATCGGGTGCTGGCCAGGCAGCGTTGACCCACAGAGTGACTTTCCCCGGAGACCCCTCGGCCGGGTGCCGCGTGTTTCAGGACAGAGAGGAGCTGGATGGCCTTTTGAGGGTCCTTGGGAAGCCGAGTTTCCCCGGCAGATTTCAGCACAGCAGAGAGAAGGGAAAGGCCCTTGAACTGTCAGCGAGGAGAGAAAAGCGAGAAAGGCTGCTTTCTGTGAGCAGGGAGGTGAAGAGGCCTGGGGCGCATGCGTGGCAGCTGCGGGCACGTGGTTGGCCAAGGCCCCTCTGAAAACGCCCTCTGTACCCATTTTGGTGTCTTCTGGTGACTCAGATCCTGAAGGTGCGCGTCTGGTGTTGGCTTGTTTCCAGCACAGGCTCCAGCTGGGCACCTGGGTCCCGGGGGCAGCTTCAGGCCGACAGAGGAGGGTGAGCCTGGCTGGCGGCCCCCCTGCCTCCTCCCCCAGCTCCTGAGGGGGCCTCTAGCTCTAGGCAGTGAGCTCCCCAGGACAGGGGAGGAAGCAACTGCTTTCTACAGTGAGGCAGCAACGAGCGCGTCAGCAAACAGGGGCGGGAGGCCCCTCTTCCATGTAAACTTCAAAATATTTAAGTTTCTCCCCCTGCGCTCCCCGCCTGCATTAAACCCGTAAAGCAAGGCGCTGCTTTGCAGACGGGGGCGCAGCGTATAAAGCTGCGGGAACTTGGCTAAAGTCACTGAATACACTGGCAGCAGACCCGGGGGGGCGCAGGGGTCCTGATGCTGAGCAGAGCGTGTGTAGAACTCGGAGTCCTGATACACCTGGCGCAGGTGCACCCGGCAGGGGTGGGCCTCAGGTGTCTCCTGCCCAGGTGCAAACTGGTTGGAACTCGAGTGTGCGGGTTCTACACCTGGACTGGGAATGGACCTCAGATATCCTGGTTCCCAACTGGGCCACGCAGGAAACGCAGGTCCCCCAGGGACCCCTGACCTCTTGCCGTTTCGCCTGCTTCCCTTTTGCCTGGGACCGGCCTGACCTGTTGAAGTGTCTGCCCGGGCCCTCCCATCACTGGACGCCTAGACAGGTCCCGAACGGAGCCTGGTTTGGCCTGTGAGGTGGCGCTGCCCACAAGGTGGTTCAGCAGCCCCTGCCCCGGCACACACACACGCACACACGCACACGCACACTGACACGCACACGGCTGGGTGACGGAAAGCCCCGCCCCCAGGTGTTCCAGAAGGACGGGCACCCCGTGTGCTTCGACACCTCCAACGAGGACGACTGCAACTGGATGATGCTGGTGCGGCCGGCGGCGGAGCCCGGGCACCAGAACCTGACGGCCTTCCAGCACGGCAGCGACGTCTACTTCACCACCTCTCGGGACATCCCCCCCGGCACTGAGCTGCGCGTGTGGTACGCGGCCTTCTACGCCAAGAGGATGGACAAGCCCATGCTAAGGCAGGCCTGCCCCGGGCTCCACGGTACGCGGGGCCCCTCCCCCCCCCCGCCCGGCCACCGAGGGTCCCCCGGCCGCGGGCGGCAGCCTGGCGTTCACGAGGCACGCCGGCTGGTTCGGGAAGTGCCCGGGATCGCTCCAGACCCCAAGTAGCGGCTCTGTCGTTCTGCTTGTTGAATATCCCGGCTCAGAAACCCCCGCTGAGGCCTCTGAGGTCAGGTTACGGCCCCTGGGTTTGGGCAGAGGAACCGCACAGAGAGGTTAAGGCGCCTGCCCTGAATCGCAGTGCACAGGGGGAAGGAGCCAGGATTTGAACCTGGACTCTGGCTCCGGTGCTGATTTTGGCATCTTCCAGCAGCCTCCTCCCAGAGCGCTGGGTATACGTGTGTGTGTGTGTGTGTGTGTGCATACCTGTGTGTTTATGCCTGTGTAAATGTGTGTGTATGCATACAAGTGTGTGTATGCATATGTGTGTGTGTGCATATGTGTGTGCATGTGTATGCATATGTGTGTATGCATATAAGTGTGTGCGTGTGTATGCATATAAGTGTGTATGCATATAAGTGTGTGCATGTGTATGCATATAAGTGTGTATGCATATAAGTGTGTGTGTGCATGTGAGTGCGTGTGTATGCATATATGTGTGTGTTTGTGCATATAAGTGTGTGCGTGGTCAAAGAAAGACCTAGAGGAGTCACGTGTGAGTCACCCACATCCTACCAGGAAAGCACGTCGCAGTTCAGGTCCTGCTGACCCAGGGCTGGGTGCTCACCTCTGCACCCGGCCTTGAGGGGCCATGGGAAATGGCTGGCGCTCGGCGCTGGGAGCTGGAGTACGGCCCCACCTGGCACTGCCCAGAGGCAGACGAGCTTCCTGTTGCGCCAAGTGTGGGTCCTCGGGGGAGAAGTGGACACTGACTTTCCTTCTGACCCCAAACAAGGTTCTGATGAGAAAACGATCCTTTCCTATGAGCACCACAGGAGACCAACAGTGCTGTGGAGTGAGAGGCTTAACCTGTCTGGAAGGTTCTGGTCTGTCTGTCTCGTGCAGTTGAGGTTTCCTGAGCTGCTGTGGTGGGACACACGCGACAGTGTGAGGGAGGGATGGGCCCGTGAGGCCGCCCCCAAAGGACCACAGACTGGGGCTGAAACCAAAGAATTACGTTGTCTCACAGGCTGGAAGCTGAAGTCCAAGATCAGGGTGTCAGCAGGGCTGGTTCCTCTGGAGGCCGTGAGGGAGGGTCCTTTCCTGGCCCCGGGCCCAGCCCTGTGTTTCGGGCAGCCCCCAGGGGTCCTTGGTGTCACCCCAGCCCCGCCTGGGTCTCTCCTTATGGGGCCAGTCACTGGCTTTAGGACCTACCTGCATTACACCTGCAGAGACTCTACCCAGAGGCCCTGGGCGGCTGTGACTTTCAGGGCCCCTCTTCAGGCACGGCGGGCTGGGTGGGGGGTGGTGGCGCGTGGAGCCTCTCGCTCCGGGCCTGGGGGCAGCAGAGGGTCTGCGGCTTCACGGTGACGTTTGCGGCTTCAGGGTGACTGGGTTTGGTGGCGTTTACTCTGCTAGTAAAGGATTCGAAGAGCCCCTCGAGTCTCCACCGGAACTGCCCCTCTGGGATTCACTAAAACCAGGCACCTGGCCCAGCCCCGTGGGAGGCGCCCGCGGAGGCCCCCTGCTGGGTCAGGGGTCATTTCCGAGGTCACGGGGATCTTCCTGACCTGGCTGTCCCGTGTCCGGGCTTGCTTAGCCCGTGTGCACCCCACACCAGGTTAGGGTGTCAAAGGCTGACCTTGTTAGCTGTGTCCTGGAGGACGGCTCACCCCTCAGGACTCTCAAGGTCAGAGTCGGTGCTAAGGTCACCTCCCCCTTCTCAGGGTTACAGTTGTGCTGGCTTTTCACCTGCGGCTGAGCTCTTTGATCTGGGGCCGGGTTGCGAGAATAGGTTGTAATGAATTAGCCAGTGTCGTCCCGGATCTGGTCCAGCCGCCTCCGAGTCGTCCTCACGGGAACCCTCGGGCGGCGGGGCCCCTCCTTTAGCTCCTAAGAACTGGGGTGCTGTTAACACCGGCCCGGCGAGCAGCGTAGCCGCCTGTCTAGCTTCTGAACTGGGGAAATAAGCCCCGTAGGTGCTCTCAAATTTTAGAATTTTTATGAGTTTTTCACTTTCCGTTTGGGAACAAATGGCAAGCAGGTATTTCTCGGAAATAGTAGTCTGACTACTTTTAACTCGTCGGTTAGTTGGGTTCTTTGTTTCTTTTCCACCTGGAACAGCGCCCAGTTGAGTGACCGCTTGGCCCTGACAGAGCCACTGGCTCTCAGGCAGGCCTCCTGGGCGTCCGTAACAACCACTGAGGTGTGACAGCGCCAGGATCCCTCACTGCCCCCCACCGCCCTGGCCCCTGTCCAGCCCCTCCCTCAAGGCCCTCCCTCCGCTGCCCCAGAGGCCCTGCCCTCCGCTCTCCCTCTCGGAGGCCCCGCCCTCTGCTCCCCCCCCCCCCAGAGGGCCCCCCCCCCCCCCCCCCCCCCCGCTTAGGCCCCGCCCTCCCCTCTCCCCCACCCCCCGGAGGCTCCGCCCTCTGATGTCCCCGGAGCCCCTCCCTCTTGTTTCCAGCCCCTGCTGGCTCAGAGAAGCTTCTAGAATCCCGCTCCAGCCAGGCCCAGCGTAGTCTCAGGTGTGCCTTTTGAACACCTCACTGGGCTGAAGCCCTGCGTCGGGCGCCCACCGCTGCCTGCTCCTCAGTAACCAGAGCGGGTAACGCAGCCTGTGAAGAGAGGCCTGGAAACCCACGCGAAGCTGGTTTTCTGCGTCATCCCGATAGTCCAGACCCCGCAGGTAGGGAGCTGGCGTCACCTCTCCGCCTCAGAGATGAGGCCTCCCCATCCCGCCTCCGGTCTAGACGCACCTGTGAGGCCACGCGTGGCCTCTGGGACCCTGGGCCTGAGCCGGCTGAAGGGGCCTGTGGGCAAGGAGCGGTCGGCCCTAAATTACTTACGACCCTTCTAAGCGAGCATCGCAGCTGCTAGGACACGTTGGTTTAGTTCCGGCTCTTTTCTGGGTTTGCGTCAAACAGGAATCTTTGAAATCAGCACCGTGCAGGTTGGCAGAGTGGACGTCTGACACAGAGGAAAGCTGCTTTCCACCCCAGGGAGCAGTGACCTAGTCCTTTCCAGAATTCCTAGGTTTTTCCCTGAGCTCACATCGTGTCGGTGAGCCCCTGGGCCCCCTGGCAGGTAGAGAGGAGTCTGGGAGGCCCAGGGGTCTCGAGCTGGCAGGGGGCCTGGGGGGTCGGAGTCAGCTGTCATGGTCAGGCGCTCACAACCACTTTTCTAGTGAAAAAGATGAAACGGAAATACATTTCGTAACTCGTGGAATTTTTTCTTTTTCCTTTTTTTTTTTTTTTTTTGGCCACACCTGCGGTGTATGGAATTTCCTGGGCCAGGGACTGAATCTGAGCCACAGCTGTGGCAACGCCAGACCCTCAGCCTGGGCCGGGGATCAAACCCGCTCTGCCACAGAGACAACGCCGGATCCCCAACCCACGGCACCACTAGAGGGAATTCCCTTTTGGGAACCTTTAATTCACATGGTCCATCGACATTTTAACTTAGCGACGCTTGGCTTTTTTTTTTTTTTTTGGTCTTTTTGCCTTTTCTAGGGTCGCATCTGTGGCATATGGAGGTTCCCAGGCTAGGGATCCAATCGGAGCTGCAGCCGCCGGCCTTCGCCACAGCCACAGCAACGCGGGATCTGAGCCACGTCTGCAACCTACACCACAGCTCACGGCAACGCCGGATCCTTAACCCACTGAGCAAGGCTAGGGATCGAACTCTCATCCTCATGGAAACTGTGTTGGGGGCTTAACCTGCTGAGCCACAATGGGAACTGCAGAAATTCTTATCTTTTAAAGATCATTTCTGGACAATGAGCCCTGCCCTGGGTGGGAGGGCCTTGGTCATGACTCCTTCTGTTGGGTGGTCCTGTTGACCTAGCGGTGGGTTGATGAGCAGGTTTCCTCCGTTCCTGGGGCGGGGACCTCACAGTGGCGATAACAGCTCATTCTGATGGGAAATTGCCTTTTTCCCAAGCGTCTGCTGCCAGCACTGCCTCCTTCTCTGAAACTGAGTTCCTGTGTGGGAGTTTTCCTTCTCTAGAACCACGTGTGTTTGGGAAGGCGAGCGAGATGCAGGAATTTGGCTCTGACTTCCATCTGTCCCCAGTTTCCTTGCAATGCTCCTCAGCGGATTCCCAAGGAGCAGGTGCAGAGCGGAGCCCCGGCTGGTGGCAGAGTGCACCCCGCGGCCTCGCCCAGGCGGCTCCATGCTGTCTGCTCGGGTGTTGGCATAACCAGCACTCTCACGTTGCACTTCTGTTTCTCCCTTCTGGGAAAATGCATGCCAGCAGCTGTAGCGGTGCTGTAGCTCTTTTTCTCCCACCCTTGGCAGCCTTGTTGCTAGTTTTTGATGCGGGAAGAGGTGTGCTTTTCCCTGTACCGAATGCAGGTGCAGTCACAGATGGGGACTGCTTTGCTTTGTGACTGGTCCTGGAGGGTTGCGATGGGTCGTGAGGTCCACACAGGCCGCTCGGAGGTGGGAGCAGAGGTCCTGGTGGGGACCCCTGGCGCCTTCCAGCCCTGACAGGCTGCCACGTGGGCCTTAGAGAAGTCCCTTGGCTGGGTCAGGAAATCCCAAACATGAAAAAAAAACTCAGTAGCTTTTTGTTTGTTGTTTGTTTGCTTTTTAGGGCCGAACCCACGGCTTATGGAAGTTCCCAGGCTAGGGGCTGAATCGGAGCTGCAGCTGCCAGCCTGCACCACAGCCACAGCCACGCTGGATCCTTAATCCACTGAGCAGAGCCAGGGATCGAACCCGCATCCTCATGGATACTGGTTGGGCTCGTTTCTGCTGAGCCACAAGGGGAACTCCCCCGAGTGGCTCTTTAAACCTAAATTCAAATTCAATAAAATTGAAGGATCAGTTCAGTTCACCTTGATGGTGGAACATTTCTTTCCTTTTTTTCCTATGGTGTGAATGGCCTTTATTGTTTGCGGTGGCGGGTGGGAGTGGAAGGGGCGGGACTGCTCCGGCTCCTGGGGCAGGTCCAGAGATTCAGCCGCAGCCCCTGTCGTTGCAGAAACCCTGCTGGATGTCGCTGAGCGGGGGCTGCGGCCACGCCTGCCTGGCTGTGGCAGGTTCCACGCTTTTTTATGGCCTGAGCCTGGGAGAGACTGGGGAATCGGGTGTGGGCTGCAGGCTGCGTTTTTGTCTGGAAGTCATCTGAGGAGGTGTGTCTGGTCCATGTTTCCCTGCCTGGTGACAGCCGTGTGTCAGGTGCTGGTTCCAGCTTCTCCGTCCACCCCCCACCTTTTTTTTGTTAAGTCTGTGAATTTTACTGTATTGATACTTGTATGACGATCATCACAGCCTAATTTTAGAACGTGTCGGTCTCAGATCCCCAGCCCATCCCTCCCCGCCCCTCCCCGTCTGTCCCCTTTGGTAACCATAAGTTTTTCAAAGTCTGTGAGTCTGTTTCTGTTCTACGGATAAGTTCATTTGTATCCTTTTTTTTTAGATTTCACATATCAATGATAGCATATGATGTTTGTCTCTCACTTGTCTAATTTCACTTAGTATGAGAATTTCTAGGTTCACCAAGTTGCTGCAAGTGCCGTTATTTCATTCTTTTTTATGGCTGAGTAATATTCCATTGCGATACGTCCTGGTTTCCTCACCTGTGCGTAGGGGCGTTCACAGGCAGGAACGAATCCATGTGGTTAAAACTCCCCGGATGGTGCCCGGAGTTGCCGGCACGGCGAGCGACCCCTCGGGTGGGCTGGCCGCCCGGGAGGAGCTGCCATGGCCCACCTTCCCCCCTCTTCCTCTGAAGCCGCAGGCACCCCCGAGAACAGCACGCCCGTGGAGTCGGAGCCCAGCCAGTGGGTGTGCAAGGTGTGCTCGGCCGCCTTCCCGGAGCTGCAGCTGCTGAATGGTAAGTCCCAGGCGGCCCGCCCTGACACGCTGGCGCTGCCGGGCCATCCCTTTTGCATGGCAGCCGAACCCCGGGCTGTCGGGAGCTCCCGCCTCTGCGTCTCCCAGGCCCCTCCTGGCGGCCCCGTCGGCTCCCGTTTCTGTGCTTTGGCTTGAAGTTTCCCTGCATGTCGGGCACCGAGGGGCCTTGTTTTCTTTCTCTGAGACACAGCAGAGTATTATCTTGGGGGGGGGTTCTCTATTTCTGTAGCCCTTCCGAGTGTTTTCAGCCAGGCGGCCTCATCCGTAGCTCGCTCTGTACGTTACTGAACTTCAAACCCCTCCTAAGACACGTGGCTCGTAACGCGGCTGGTGTTAGAACCGCGCTCCCCTCCCGGCCCAGCCCCTCGCCGGCGTGCGCCCCGCACAGTGGCCCTGAGTGTGGGACAGATGAAGAGACAGCAGCCACTTGACACCGAGTGCCCGTGTGGGCCAGGCTAGGTTCTCGGGAGGAACCAGCCCTCGGCCCAGTGGGTGTGCGGGCGCCTGTGGTCGCTGAGGGCGCAGTGCCCACCCGTCTCGCAGGCCACCCTCCTCCCTCTTGCAGGTGCCTGCCGTCCAGGTCCGAGCCCGGCTGCCTCCTGCCTGTTCCTGGGTTCTGCCCGGTTATGTTTCCTCAGGAGTGTCTGAGCTTTTTCTTCCGTTGAAAGTCAAGCAGAGTTTTCCTTTTTTTTTTTCCCTGTCCTTTCATCTGTGTTTTTAATGACAGTTTCGTTCATTGTGGATTGAATATTTCCCAGTATTCTTCAGTGCTTGCGTTTGTTAGGTCACTGCATTAGGTATTGACTGTAGAAAAATTGGAAAATCTAGGTAAGCTTTAAGGAGATGTGAAAACTGCCCGTGACGTGGTCGTCTAGGGAGGCCCGTGTTACTGTTTGGACGTGTTCTTCCGGTTTCTCTTTGCACATATGTATGTGCGCGGGCTTTAGTCTTTACCAGACTGCGCGTGGTGAGCTTGACGTGTTTCTGTCGCCTAATGGACTGTATAAAATGGAGTCCTCGTCACGGCTCAGCAGGAACCAGTCTGAGTAGTATCCTTGAGGACGCAGGTTCAATCCCTGGCCTCGCTCAGAGGGTTAAGGATCTGGCGTTGCCGTGAGCAGTGGTGTAGGTCGCAGATGTGGCTCGGATTCCACGTTGCTGTGGCTGTGGTGTAGGCCGGCGGCTACAGCTCTGCTTTGACCCCTAGCCTGGGAACCTCCGTATGCCGTGGGTGCGGCCCTAAAATGAATAAATAAAATGGTAATCGTATTTGGTGTGGTAGAAATGCTTTTCTTTTCTTGTCTTTTCTTTTTCTCTTTTGGTCACGTCCACAGCATATGGAAGTTCCTGGGCCAGGGCTCAAACCTGTGCCACAGCGGTGACCAGAGCCACTACAGTGACGACACCAGATCCTTAACGCGCTGAGCCATAGAGAACTCTGGAAATGCCCTTCTTTTCAAAAGCCGAGGAAATAAGTGCGTTGCCTGATGCAGAGGGCACACCGCTAGCAAATAAAACCAAGAACAAACAAAATGGGGGTCAGCAACGGACACCCCGCCGTTACCGCTTCCGCTTCTCTGTCCTGCAGAGCACCTGCTGGGCCACTTGGAACAAGCCAAAAACGTCCCCCCCGCCACCGGCCAGCAAGAGTCCGCTCCTGAGAAGGAAGCCGACGTGCCCCGGGGGGAGGCTCCCGCAGTTCCCAAGAGCGTCAGTGCCACCAAAGAGCAAAAGAAAAAGCCTCGAAGGGGGAGAAAACCCAAAGCATCAAAACCTGAGCAACCTCTAGTCATTGTTGAAGGCAAGGAGCCGGCAGGTGAGGCTGGTCCTGGGGGAAGAGGCCACCTGTGGGGGTGACGGGAAGGTCAGCAGGTGGGGGCTGGTCCTGGGGGAGGAGCCAGCAGGTGGGGGC
>PVHT020000170.1:10476864-10512875 GCA_004024745.2 Catagonus wagneri | reverse complement strand
ATGACAAAAGGCAAAAAAAAAAAAAAAAAGAATCACCGTAGAAAAGGGAAACTGCCTTCGGGCTCTGCGTGTCGAGCAAACCCCTGCTGCCTCGGGGAGCGGGTGGATGGGCCGTAGCCAAGGGCCCAGAAATGAGGGGGACGCACAGGACAGGGTTCCTGGTGCCGCAGACAGCCGATGGGCAACGAGGGCTCACTCTGGGGCCGCCTTAGGTGGCTGCCCGGGGACCGCTGCGTGTCCTGGGGGAGCAGGGTGGGCGTGGCGGGGGTGACGTGGGAGGTGGGGGCACAGCACGAGTCAGAGAGGAGGGCGCTGGCTGAGGGCCTGTGCAGGGCGGGGCCCCGGGAACCCCCAAACCCGGGGCAGAGGCAGCCCAGTAAGGAGGAGCCAGGACCGTGCAGGTGCCCCCGGCCCCGCTCCTGTGCTCAGGGGAGCAGACCCTCAGGCCTGCCGACGGCTAGAGGGGGGCAGGAGAGCCAAGCAGATGCCCTGGGCGCCCGGAGGGAGAGAGCCGGGTGGGGACCAGCAGAGGCCCCAGTGGGCAGTTGGTCCACCTTAGGGGAGGTCCTGGAGGGGAGGCTGGACGCCGGAAGTGGGTGTTTCTGGAGGCTTCATTGCAGGGGTGGGGTGGGGTGCATGGCTACTAAACAGGGCCTAGAAACAAGAACCGGGGCTGTGTGCGCGCCTTGGGGGAGGAGCCTGGGGGGCGAGGTGGGAGGGAAGGGCCAGGGGATGCGTGGGCTTCGGAGGAGCAGGTGGAGGGTTGAGCCTGGGGGTGGTGGGGAAGGATGCAGCTCCTCTGAGACCGGGGGAGGCAGGGGCGGGGGCGGCAGTCAGCTCGGGTGGGGGGTGAGGGCCCAGGACGCCTGTGCTTAGGGCCCCTCGGGCTGGGAATCCCCAGATGCGGCGGGAGGTGTGTGCCGTGGGGAAGGGCTGGGTGTGGCCGGTGGGGAGATCCATGAACTCAGTGCCGGCTCTGCACCTGCCCAGGCCTGGCTTGGCGGGCCCCACGCCGGCTCGGGTGGCCCCGGCTCCCAGCTCCGCCCCTCCCCCGTCCTCACTGCCGGTCCCTCGGCCTCCACGTGGCCCGCACTCGATGCCGTTTCGCTGAAGGCGGCCGTGTGTCTGCTTGGCTCCCTGACAGACGACAAGACGTTCCAGTGTGAGATGTGTTTCAGATTCTTCTCCACCAACAGCAATCTCTCCAAGCACAAGAAGAAGCACGGGGACAAGAAGTTCGCCTGCGAGGTCTGCAACAAGATGTTCTACCGCAAGGACGTCATGCTGGACCACCAGAGGAGGCACCTGGAAGGTGGGCGCACCTGCGGGGGGCGGGGGGCGGCTCCGCCCCGGGCGCGCCTTCGGACAGGCCCCGCCTGACGGCATCGGCTCGGGCGTCAGAGGTGCCGGCGGGGGGCGGTCAGAGTCACGTGTTGGTGGGAACTGACAAACGTCCCACGTGCCCGCGGCCGGGCGAGTTGAGGAAAACTGACTCTTCGTAGAACTGTGTTAGGCTGTCACCAAAAGCATTTTCTTCAAAGAGCTTAATATTGTGAGGAAATGCTTTCGAGGCGACAGGAAGCAGGGAAAAGGCATGAATGAAATTTCACGCGGGGGATGCTTTCTGCCGTATGCGTGACCGGAAGGTTCCAGGGACATGCTCTTGGGGCCGGTGGGTGACTTTCCGCGTCCCTCCTACTCTGTTTCCCCAGGGGCCCCGACGACTCTCTGTTTGCAGTAGGCCTGGGGTGCCTGGGGGCTGCTGGTCCCTGGGGTGGATTTGCGAGAGGCCAGCACAGGAGAAAGGGGGCCTTCGGTGGGGTCAGTAAGGGGCGGGATGCAGAAGGGAGGAAGGGCAGCAAACGAGGTGTGGGTGTGGTGGCCCCGCAGGGCAGCCCCGGCGACCTGGGCGCAGGTGTGTCCTGAGCTCCCACCCCGCTGGGAGGCTCAGTTAAAGAACCTGCTCAGATGCCTCCTCTTTGAAAGCAGCATTGTGTTTTTGGTAATCGTGGTTTTTACCCTAAAAGCCACCGCCCTCTGGCCGACCAGCCTCTGTAAGTGACATTCACTGACCAGAGCCCCTTCTTCTTTTTTTTTTCTTTTTTTTTAGGGCCGCACCCGCGGCATATGGAGGTTCCCAGGCTAGGGGGTGAATCAGAGCTGCAACTGCCAGCCTTCGCCACAGCCACAGCAACGTAGGATCCGAGCCGCGACTGCGGACCACACCATAGCTCACGCCAACGCCGGACCCTTAACCCACTGAGCGAGGCCAGGGATCGAACCCGCAACCTCATGGTTCCTAGTCGGATTCGTTTCCACTGCGCCACGACGGGAACTCCCGTTTAGTTTTTCTCTTTTGCTTTTATGCAGCACATGGAAGTTCCCAGGCTAAGGGCGGAATTGAAGCTACCTCTGCTGGCTACAGCCACAGCAACGCAGAATCCAAGCCCCATCTGCGACCCACACCAAAGCTCACAGCAACGCGGAATCCTTAACTCAGGGAGCGAGGCCAGGGATCGATCCCACATCCTCGTGAATACCAGTGGGTTCATGACCGCTGAGCCACAGTGGGAACTCCTGAACACTAGTGTCTTTAACACTCACAGCAGCCTCTCAGAACCCGCCCCTGCCTGGAGCCCTTGGGTTGAGCACAGACACCTTCCTAACGCACTTCTAGCTCCTCTGTGTCGTGAAACTCGAGACACTGGCCGCCCCTGGCGTTCCGAGTTTCCACGGCAGCCCGGGCTGCGGAACCCGCTGCGGTCACGGACCCCACGGCGTGGCCACCTGCCTTCTCTCGCGGGGCCGGGGTGTCGCTGGCTCCTTCGTCCCACCGCGGGCAGCCCTGTCCCCGGCGGACGTGGTCGTCCTGGGCACTGACCGTCCCGGCGCGGTTGCAGGAGTGCGGCGGGTGAAGAGGGAAGACGTGGAGGCCGGCGGGAGCCTGCTGCGCTACAGGAAGGAGCCGTCGGGGTGCCCCGTGTGCGGCAAGGTGAGGCCGGCTCGCTTCGGGACCCCGGGCTCTACCCACCGCACGTGGGGGAGGATGGTTTGGGGTCGAGTGGAAGCTCAGAGTCCTGAGCCGCGGCGTCCCCTCCCCTCCTGTCACCTCCGCTCTGGCTCTGGCCGCAGAGGCAGGTCTCCGGGGAGGGAGCGGGGCTGCGCTTTTCCGTCACCCTGGAGCTCTGGCTCTGCCTCCCGCGCCCTGAGCCGAGTGCCCTTGGGACATCCTCGGTGTATTTCCCCGGTCAGTGCCGGTCCCCTGTGGCGTTTCCCAGTGAGAGACTGACCCGGCCGTGGTCTTGTGCTCTGTGCATGGTCTGTGGAGGCCAGGGCCCCAGGTGGGCAGCTCTGCCCCGGGGGTGTCAGAGCTGGCCGTCTGAGCTGGCCGTCGGAGGTGGCCGTCTGAGCTGGCCATCAGAGAAGGCTGAGTCCCCAGCGGACCCTGAGCGTCCAGAGCACACTGCCCATCCGAGCAGCCCCGGGCCGTGCCCAGTGGCGGGCATTGGTCAGCTGCCATCCAGGCCACGTCGCTTCACCACGGTAGACGGCAGTGGTCTTTGTGAAGGAGCGCCTGGCCCCAGCCGGACGTGCGGTTGCCGGCCCCGTAGGCTCACCCCCCACGGCTCAGGTTGCACGGTCTCGCAGCCACGGTCCACGGGAGCCGCGCGGCCCTGTGGCAGCAGTGCACCCTCAGCAGCCGCCAGGTCCGGACGGTGGAGAAGTGAGGGCCCTGGCAGACGGCCAGCCGTCACTCGGCTCAGCCTGCCAGCACGTGGCAGCATTGCCAGATCTTTTGACCTTTTTAAGAGAAAGCGGAAATCTGTGTTTTTGTGGGAAATTCCCTGATTTTTTTCGAGCCACAAAGCAAGCAGGTCAGCAGGGTAGTGGGGCCTGTGGGCCCCGCACCGGGGCTCTGACTTGGTTTGGGGGCGGGCGAGGCTGGAGGGGCAGGGGGCGGGTGCAGCAGAGTGCCCGAGCCCAGGTGGCCAGACCCGGCTGCCCACGGGCAGGGTGGGTGTGGGCTGCGCCGTGTCCGTGTGTCCTGGTCATGCTGCCCGCTGACCACTGGCTCTGGAGGAGCGGTGGCACCACGCCCCTGCCACGTCCCTGGGACATCATGTGTGTGAAGCCAGCTGGGTGCGTGGCTGACGTGCTGTGAAATGTTCACCAGACGCTCACGCGGGGTCTAGGCAGGCAGTGGAGGTGCCCGAGCATCTCTGCAACTCCCCTCCTCCGACTACGCCTCGTCGCCAGCCCCGCCGGGCTGGACCAGCAGTGCCGGCGGACACCTGCCGCCTCTGCCCCTCCACGGGAGCCCCATCTTCCCGCCCCGCTGACTGGACTTCCCTCCCAGCCTCTCGGGGCTGCCGGCCCCGAGTCACCCACAGCCTTGAACAGAAATGTCCTGCGAAGGCCTCAGCCTCTGTTCCTTGCGAGCCGTTTCCCTTTTATTCGTCCTTCGCGCTTTCCACCTGAGAACGTGTGAGGTCAGGCAAGCTCCAAGGAGACCTCTGTCCGGGTTGCTTGGCCTCGGGGAAGGTCAAGACTCCCAGCTCAGTGGGGCCCTGGGAGTGGGCTCTGCCGCCCGCCTCGGTGCCCGAGCTCTGCTGTGGACCACGGTGCTCCCGGCCCAGCCCCGGTGGACAGGCCTGGGGTGAATGACTGGTTTCCACGCCTGTCAGTCTGCCTGGGAAGCACTGAGAAACCGGGAGAGGGGATGTGAGTCGTGCGTGAAGTACGGAGCGCACGGAGGAGGTCATTTTTTTTGGATAGCCACTTTGAGAAAACCGCGTTTGTGTCTGTGACTTACTGTCTTCTTGGTAGGCCCCATCTCAGGGAAATATTTAAGTGAGTTGAATAAAATTGAGCCGAATGCCATTTATAGTGGAGACTAGACGGCAGTTAATTATGTGTCATAATGTAAGCATGAATTTAAACGGTTATGAAACAATCATGATTCCAGCACCACGTGACTCTGCCTCAAACACTGAGGAACTGTCCTAACTTAAACCTTGGGGGGACACACCGTTCTTGAGCCGGGTTGCGGTTTCTCAGCGAGGCCCTGCGTGCACATCGCGGGCTTTTCCTCCCGCCCCCGCCCGCAGGTGTTCTCCTGCAGGAGCAACATGAACAAGCACCTGCTGACCCACGGCGACAAGAAGTACACTTGTGAGATCTGCGGGCGGAAGTTCTTCCGCGTGGACGTGCTCAGGGACCACATCCACGTCCACTTCAAGGTCAGTGGGCGGCACCGGGGACAGCGTGGTTGGGGGAATGGGGAGGGGGCGGGGCGCGCGGTGGGCGGGGCTCGCGGGGGCGGGGGCGGCCCTTGGGGTGGCCGCCTTGTGGCTCTTTATAGGTGAGCTCTGCTTGCTGTGTCTCGTGGGGCTCCGGCTAAAAATCCCTCCACGCTGGGGACCGCTCGGGGAAGGTCAAGGGCCAGGGTGGATCGCTTAACTCCCTGCCTTTGAGGAACGGGAGGCGGGGTGGATGGGGTCGGGCAGGGAGGACTCGGGATCAGGCTCCGCGCGGCAGAAGCGCTGATCCGGGGAAAAGAAGTAAGTCGTTGTAGATGGTGCCGAGTCACTGCCTAGCCCTGAGCGTTCTGGCAGTTCCCAGCCCTGACGTTCAGGCGACTCTGAATGCGGGCAAAGCCTCGAGGTTCTGACTTAGGGGAGTGGGGCGTCCCCGGTGCCCCGAGGGAGCAGTTTGTGTCTGGTTCAGATAAGCGGGTGAAGTTTCCGCTACACGGGTTAGCAGTCGGACTGGGGCTGCCTTCCAGGACATCGCGCTGATGGACGAGCACCAGAGGGAAGAGTTTATCGGCAAGATCGGCATCTCCTCCGAAGAAAACGACGACAACTCCGACGAGAGCGCAGACTCGGAGCCCCACAAGTACAGCTGCAAAAGGTGTCAGGTAAGGGGACCAGGTCTTCGGAGGCCGCGGCGGCGGGGGGAGGGGGGCACTTCCCAGGCGTCCTGGCAGGCGCCCCAGGTCTTGGTGCTTCTCGGGGATGGTGGATGTCAAGGTGGGCGCCGGCCAGGGCTCCTTTCTCCTCCGCCTTCACCTCCGCTGGGCACAGCAGGGGACCTTGGGGGGGGGGCTTTAGTGCCCTGGGACCCTGTGCCCCACATCTTCAGCAGTTGGTTGCATGCACCCTGGTCCCTGCAGCTTCGCTGCTTCCCTACCAGGCAGATCCGTGTTGTCCATGGGCATTGGCACCCGTGTGCTCCACAGGGCACCCGGCCACACCCGTCAGGGCCTTTGGGGGTGGCTGAGAGACAGAGTGAGGTGGGGGGAGAGGAGGAGAAGGGTTCTAGAAGCTGGCCACGGAGGGCGGGGCCTTGGGGGGAGAACCTGGTACCCGCTTCTTGCTCTGCCCGCACTTCCCTGTTTTGCCCGCGGAGGGGCGGGAGGTGGGTGGGGGTTGCTGAGCTGGGGGACCCGGGGTGATGGTGTGCGTGTGGTGCCGCAGCTCACCTTCGGCCGCGGGAGGGAGTACCTGAAGCACATCATGGGCGTGCACAAGGAGAAGGGCTACGGCTGCAGCATCTGCAACCGGCGCTTCGCCCTCAAGGCCACCTACCACGCCCACATGGTCATCCACCGGGAGAACCTGCCCGACCCCAACGTGCAGAAGTGAGGCCTCGCGTGTGGGCTCGCGTCTCGGCGGTGCCGGGGGAGGGCTGGCTTCTTGCGGACGGGCAGGTGCTGGCAGGAGCGGCTGGCGCGCAGAGCAATGTCTCCTCTGGGCGCCCGGGTCGGGTCTGGGGCGGGGGCTCAGGCCAGCCCACTTCTGGCTACAGCCCGTCATCCATGCCGTGTGGAAGGGTTTCCAGCAGTGGTTCTGTCCAGGGGCTGGCTCTTCAGCTGGGGCAGCCAGCCCGGCGGCTAGAACAACAGAAGCGGCCTGTCTTGTTTCCGGAGGCCGCAGGTTCTAGGTCAGGCAGGGCTGGTTCCTCCTGTGACCATGAGGGACCGACTGTCCCAGGCTTCTCTCCCCTCGGCTTGGGGATGCTGTCCCCTCCCCGTGTCCTCCCAGCCTCTGCGTGTGCGTCTCCGTGTCCCTGTTTATAAGGACACTGGTCACACTGGACTCGGGCCCATCCCAGTGTCCCCGTTTTTAACTTAACCCAGAGACCCCACCTCCAAGCATGGTGGCATTTTGCGGTGTTGGGAGTCAGGACTCCAGCACGTGAATTTTGAGGGGGACACGATTCAGCCCATGATGGAGGCTAAAATCTGTGCCCCTCGTTGACCCCCAGCACTTTTTTTGCCCCTCCCGCTGGTAGCGATGCTTAGCAAAGGTGCTCGGCCGCTGACGGCCCTCCTGGGCCCCTGGCTCGTTTCAGGTACATCCACCCGTGCGAGATCTGCGGGCGGATCTTCAACAGCATCGGGAACCTGGAGCGACATAAACTCATCCACACAGGTAGCCGCTGCTGCCAGGACGTGGGTGCCCACGCTGACCGGGCCCCTCCATGGGTTTCGTCCAGCGGTCACTCCCGCCTCCCTGCCAGTGCTCCCCGGGCGTCCCTGCCACCTCGTCCCCAGCACGGCCCCTCCCTGCCCAGTCCCCACCCCTATCCCCTGGAAGGCCGAGGGAAAGAGGGCTCAGCGGTCCCTGCTCCAGCTGTGGGCGCTCCCGATTTCCCGGAGTGAACGTCTGACACGTCCGCCAGGTGTGAAAAGCCACGCCTGCGAGCAGTGTGGGAAGTCCTTCGCCAGGAAGGACATGCTGAAGGAGCACATGCGCGTGCACGACGACGTCCGGGAGTACCTGTGCGCAGAGTGCGGGAAGGGTGAGCTCGCGGGGGCGGGGCGTCCCCAGGGCTGAGCCATTCACTGAACACCAAGGCACGGAGTCATTAAACGAGGACCGAGAAGAAAAGCCAGCCCCAAGGCCGGAAGGCAGGATGGAATCAAGGCAGAAGTAAAATGTTTAACAAGGAAGGAAATAGGAGTTCCCCGGTGGCCTAGCGATTACAGGACTCAGCGTTGTCTTTGCTGTGGCTTGGGCTAAGTCCCGGGCTAGGGAACTTCTGCATGCTATGGGCACCCCCAAAGAAAAAGGAAGAAGGGAAATAGTGTCACGCACAGCTGTTCAAAGTCAGAATAATCTCAGAGTCACCATGTGGCCTGAGGAGAGAAGCAAAATCTGGATAGAGCCACCGACTGGGGCCCGCTGCGTATTGGTGGTTTACCGTAAGCAGCGATTGCTGTACCTGTTATTTGAGTCCGATAAAATTAAATAGTAATAACTGTCACATTAGTAAGTGTAATGAGGGAAGATAATCCCAGATATGGTATATTTTAACCATTTCTGTTAAAAAACGTGGGGCAGACTTGGTCCAGCGTGTCTTTCCTCGGCTGTTTCAACTCAGTGCTGTGTGCTCAGTGCCTCCCTCACCCTCCTCCCAGCACTGGGGAGAGGAGTCTGGGGGTAGGGCACAGGTGGGGGTCAGGCATGGGGGTGGGGGGGTGGAGAGGGGCTTCCGGGGGCACTGTTGGGGGTCGGGACATTCGGGTCGGGGGGGGGGGGCACCGTGCAGGGCGCGGGGTGGGGGGCTCCCGGGGGGCACCGCTGCGGCACCGCCCGAGTGTCCAGGGCGCGCTGACCCCCCGGCCCCCCAGGCATGAAGACCAAACACGCGCTGCGCCACCACATGAAGCTACACAAGGGCATCAAGGAGTACGAGTGCCGGGAGTGCCACCGCAAGTTCGCGCAGAAGGTCAACATGCTCAAGCATTACAAGCGCCACACGGGTGAGTCCGCGGCTGCGGCGCCAGCGCGCCGGGGAGCGGGTGGCCCGTGACGAACCGGCCGGAGGAGCTGCCGCTGCTCCGCGCGGTCTCCAGCTCCCACCCGGCCCCGTGCTTCGGGATCCGGCCCCGGGCTTCGGGATCCGGCCCCGGGGAGGCTGGCTCCCTAGCGGGTTTCTCAGAAGCCCCTCCTCCCTGCAGGGGCGCTGCACCCCTGCGCACGCGCAGAGCCCAGGCTACCGCCCACTCTGCTACGCTCTCCCTTCTGCTGAGCCGTCTCCCTGTGGGAGCTCGCGGGAGCTCAAGAGGTGATCAGACAGGGGCCGGGCATTTGTATGCACTGGTCATCATGTCGTCATCCGGACACATCCGGACAGGAGACCCTGGACCGTCTTAAGTGTCCATTAGGGCAGTGGGTAAAGTACAGTGTCCACCAGAAAGGACAAGATGTCCATACAAATGATGAGTACGTGTGCTGATGGGCGTAGAAGATCGTGGTCCGGTGGAGGGGCATCCAGCCTCTACAACAAGTTAGAGTTCACTTTGTAGGCGGACGTGGGTGAATGTATCTGTATGCCTAAGGGAGAAGTCGGGTGGATCTCAGAATGTCAGAGGGTTATCGATCCCTGGCGACGGAGTCGTGCCTGAAAGCCCTGGTAGGAGCCCTTATGAGTCCTGTGTACCCTCTAAATGGACGTGGGTCCTGCCACCACCTGGCCCAGCCGCCCTGTGCGCCCACCTCGCTCCCTGTCCCCAGGGCCGTCCATCCACCAAGCGGGTCTGCTTTGGGTCCCCCCAGACCGCCAACCCCACAGCGCTGGGCTTTCACAGAAGAGCGCTGCCCTCCTTTTCCTGGGGAGTGCGTCCGGCTTTTGCCTCCTTTTTCTGGAGGTCTCACGCCCTTGGGACGGGGTCGCCTCTTCCATGGTCTCACCGCCTGCAGGGGCAAAGCGTCCTCTGTCCCTCTGGCCTCCGAGAGCCGCGGTGAGCGCCGGGCCCTGCGGACAAGGGGCTCCATCAATTGAGCCAAGATAAGCGGATCTCAGTAATCCCCTGCCTTGTTTCCATCTGGGGGAACCTCTGTTTAAGAAGAAGTCTAAGGGGCCGCCTCCTTGTCACTCTGGGGATAGAAACAGTCTGCTGGTCCCTGCTTGCTCCCTGGCGGTGGGCAGCGGGGTGGTGGCCCAGACTCCTCGGGGCCCTCGGGACTGGAATGAAGCAGATGCAGACCCTCACGGGCATGAACGTGGCTCTGCCTTCCCTGATCATGAGCTGTGCAGAGCGAGCTCATTGGATCGACTTCTGCCGATTTAGACTCCGTGGCAGTCCCCGGGTACCGGGCTGAAAGTGTCCTGGCCTCGGGCGGAGCTGGCCCGGACACCTGCAGGAGGGGAGCTTTCAAGCCAGTGTGCTGGTCGAGGTTGGGAATGAACGGTTAGGCTCTGGTGCTTCCTGGTGCTTGACCTTCCCCCCGAAGCCCCTGCAGGTACAGCAGAGTGTCGGGGGCAAGACAGCTTCGGTGTGTGGTTGGAACACTCGGGAACGCGAGTTAAGCCTGCCTCCCCCGCAGGGATCAAGGATTTCATGTGCGAGCTGTGCGGGAAGACTTTCAGTGAGAGAAACACGATGGAGACGCACAAGCTCATCCACACGGGTAGGCGGTGGCGGGCGGGGGACTTCGGGGCTGGGACCTCACCGCGACCCTGTCTGTGAACTTCTTCAGAATATTTGGCGCTGTTCTGCCTTCACGGTGGTTCCCCCCCACCAAATTCAGCCCATCAAAACTCTGAAATAATCCCTCCTTGAGTTTTCAAACATTGGAGCAGCGATGCGGTTCTGGGCTCCGCGACCCGGGAGGCCGCTCGTCCTTGTCTGGGCCCTGCTGCTTGTCCCGCAGCCCGACCGTAGGGCAGGTGACCCGGCCAGCGGCCCTGGCCGCGTGTGCGGGGGGTGACCCAACTCACGACCCTGCCTCTCTTCCTCCCCTGTGCGTGGGAAGTGGGCAAGCAGTGGACGTGCTCCGTGTGTGACAAGAAGTACGTCACCGAGTACATGCTGCAGAAGCACGTGCAGCTCACCCACGACAAGGTCGAGGCCCAGAGCTGCCAGCTGTGCGGGACCAAGGTGTCCACCAGGGCCTCCATGAGCAGACACATGCGACGCAAGCACCCTGAGGTGAGCCCAGTGGCCATGCCCCTCCCCGCGGCCCCTCCCGTGCAGGCCGGCTCAGAGACCACGCCCCTTTCAGAAGTGTGATTCCCCCAGGCAGGGCCTGGGTCTGACACTCCCCTCTGAATCTCCGTGCCTGCGTGTAGGAGGCGCCGAATGAATGAACAGAGAGCCTCAGATGCACTTTTGCTGAGGTTGTCAATTATGTTTTTTCTGGAGTTACAGCAAGACCAGACTACAGCCCTGACCCTCTCCCTTTGGAAACAGGCCTAATGGAGACCCCGCACGTGGTGCTGGGGGCTGATGAGGAGGGGGGCCTTGAGGCTCAAGAGGGAAAAATTATACCAAGGCAGGTAGATGCTGGCTCATGTGGAGGATGGTCCTAAAGAAAGGTCCAGGGCATTAAATCATTCATTGGACTTTAAAAAGAAGTAAACTGGAGTTCCCGTCGTGGCTCAGTGGTTAATGAATCTGAATAGGAACCGTGAGGTTGTGGGTTCGATCCCTGGCCTTGCTCAGTGGGTTAAGGATCTGGCGTTGCTGTGAGCTGTGGTGTAGGTTGCAGACATGGCTCGGATCCCGCGTTGCTGTGGCTGTGGCGAAGGCCAATGGCTACAGCTCCGCCTGGCCCCCTAGCCTGGGAACCTCCGTATGCCGTGAGTGCAGCCCTAGAAAAGGCAAAAAGACAAAAATAAATAATAAATGAAAAGTAAAATGAAAAGCAAAACTAGAAGAAAATGCAGGAAAGTAGCTACCATATCACTGAAAAGCGGGAGACTTTCAAAGTGCAAAAGCAGCAAAAGAACTTTCAAACAGGATATTTGACCGCCTAAGCGACATAACAGAACTTCTGTAGGTCCAGAGAACAAGCAAAGGGAGGCATTCCCGTTGTGGCTCAGCAGGTTAGGACGCGGGTTCCGTCCCTGGCCTCGCTCAGTGGGTTGGGGATCTGGCCTTGCCGTAGACTTTAGTGTGGGTTGCAGATGCGGCTCAAACCCAGTGTTGCCGCGGCTGTGGCGGAGGCCCCAGCTGCAGCTCTGATTCGACTCTGGCCCGAGGACGTCCATAGCCCACAGGTGCAACCATAAAAAGAAAAAAGAAAGAATCAGTGAAGGGAAAACTGAAAAAGGAAGTTCCCATGCGGCACAGCGGGTTAAGGGTCCGGCATTGCTGCGGTTGCGGCACAGGTCACAGTTGTGGAGCGAGTTTGATCCCTGGCCTGGGAACTTCCACACACAGTGAGTACAGCCAGAAAAAAAAAGAAAGAAAGAAAGAAAGAAAAATTGAAAAAATATCTTCAGGTATTAGTGCCATTAACAGATAGAAAGTTAACATTAAAGGTAATATGTGGCCGTGGCACAGGCCGGCAGCTACAGCTCTGATTTGACCCCTAGCCTGGCAACCTCCATATGCTGCCGGAGCAGCCCTAAAAAGACCAAATACGACAGGGTAATAAGTCTTCCATGAGAACAGCGGAAGGAGCCCGTGTGTGTCCGGGCAGGGAGAGCAGTTTCTGAAAGAGGAGCTGCAGGTGCCTGACCGGGAGAGAGCCTTTCCCCGTCTGCCGATTAGGGGAGGTTGTCACATTCAAAGTGACTGCACTCGCAGGCGTGAGCCGCGCACTCGGGCCGCGGGCCGCCCTCCTGGAGGGCGGTGTGACCCCTCTTCTCCGGGGCTTTGTAAGTGACTGTTTGGAGCCCCGGACAGCAGGGAGTGAGGCCGAGGGGGGCCCGCGCAGCGTGGGCGCCACCGCTGGGCCGGGCCGTGGAGGCCTGTGGGGCAGGAGCCCGCTGGGACCCGGCAGAGACCCGGGGTCGGGGTCCAAGGGCAGCTGGCGTGTTAAGGTGTGCAGCCTAAACTACTGCACGTGTTCAGGGTCTTGCAGAACTGATCCTGTTTTATGACTTCACGTGTGGTGTCTCCCTCTGCTTTGAATAAAGGTTACATTAAAAAAATTAAAACAGGGAGTTCCCGTCCTGGCTCAGTGGTAACGAACCCAACTAGTCTACACGAGGACGCAGGTTCAATCCCTGGCCACTCAGTGGGTTAAGGATCAGGGTCACCATGAGCTGTGGTGTAGATCGCAGACGAGGCTCGGAGCCTGCGTGGCTGTGGCCGTGGCATAGGCCGGCAGCTGTAGCTCCGATTAGACCCCTAGCCTGGGAACTTCCATATGCTGCAGGTGGCGCCCTAAAAAGCAAAAAAAAAAAAAAAAAAGTTACAATGCAGAAAGTGCTTTTCCTGTGCCGTTTTATCTCCTAATAAGAGCAAAGCCGGCAAGTGCTTCTTTGGTGGTTCTTCCTTGGCATCGGCCTCTGTACTGTGTGACTGGGACACTGATGATGTCATCGATGACGGAGGTGGTGGTGACAGCGACGGTGATGAGCGATGGGGTGGCAGTGATGGTGATGTGACACAGTGGTGACAGTGACGGGGTGACAGTGATGTGACAGTGATGGGGTGAAAGTAGTGATGACTGGTGGTGCTGACAGGGTGACAGTGACAGTGGTGTGATTGATAGAGACGGTGGGGAGCGTGACATGGTGACAGTGACGGTGGCGACAAGGATGGCAATGGAGACAGTGGTGGAAGCAGTGATGACTGGTGGTGGTGGTGACGGGGGACAGTGGTGGTGGAGGTAGTGATGACCGGTGGTGGTGGTGGCAGTGGTGACAGTGACGGGGGGACAGCGGTGGAGGTAGTGACAGCAGCGATGGAACCTGAGTCTGAAGATGCAGTTCCCTCTCATCTTTTTTTTTTTTTCTGCCTTTTGTCATTTTAGGGCCACACCCGTGGCATGTGGAGGTTCCCAGGCTAGGGGTCTAATCAGAGCTGTAGCCACCGGCCTACACCGTAACCACAGCAACGCAGGATCCGAGCTGCGTCTGCGACCTACACCACAGCTCACAGCAACGCCAGATCGTTAACCCACTGAGCAGGACCAGGGATCGAACCTGCAACCTCATGGTTCCTAGTCGGATTCATTAACCACTGCGCCACGATGGGAACTCCCCCTCTCATCTTTCTTAAATAAGCCACACACACAATGTATAGTCTATAATTTTTTTTTTTTTTTGAGCAAAAATTTAAAGCTGCCAGGGAGCCACTTGGCTGAAGTCCCCTTGTGGACAGACCTTCCTGGTTTCCCTGACCTTGTATAGTTTGTGCGCAGTGAATTCCGCCCTCAGCACCTCCCGGAATCAACCTCCGCAGGGCGCTTTGTTCTCCGTGCACTTGTGTTCCGTGGTCCCGGCTGTGACCTCATTCACCTAAATAACCACAGTCCCACGTACAGCTGGACGAGGTTCGGGTGGGGGAGGGAGCGTGTGGGCGCAGGGGACTGTGCGGGCCCAGCGTGAGGGTCTGTGTGCCGAGGACCGTTCAGTGGCTCACGGGTGGAAAGGTGGACGCAGGGGTCACTTCTTCGGAACTGACGAGTGGAGGTGCCCGGACGTGTGTGGAGTTAAAAGTAAGCTGGTGTAGGAGTTCCCACTGTGGTTCTGTGCTAACGAACCCGACTAGTATCCATGAGGATGTGGGTTCATCCCTGGCCTCGCCCGGCGTTGCCATGAGCTGTGGTGTAGGTCGCAGACGTGGCTCGGGTCCTGTGTAGCCCGGCAGCTGCCGCTCTGATTCACCCCCTAGCCTGGGAACTTCCATATGCTCTGGGCGCAGCCCTAAAAAGCCAAAAAAAAAAAAAAAGTAAGCTGTTGTGAATGGCTCATCTTTGTGATTGCTCATAGGACAGGTTTATCCCTCGGCCCCTCTGCCCTTGGTTTGCGGTCGGACCCGGTGAGGACGCACTTACTGGCAGCACCTTATGTGGGACAGCAGGGGGAGGGGCGGGCTGCCCGCTTGGCCAGGGGACAGGGAGGGGACACACAGGTGCGAGGCGACCCCCCGTGGGTGGGAGCACAGCAGAAACTTGGAGAGGGGACCCGAGAGGAGGAAAGGAGAGACCCCGCCTGGACCCGGGAATTCAGGTGTTCAAGCCCCGGGCAGAGCCCGAGGGGACGTGAGGGCCTCAGCGTGGTGGCCCACCTGCCGCGTGCCTGGGTCCCATCTGCCCCGAGCCTTCAGGCCAGGCGTCCCGGGCTCAGGGCTCCGTGCGCACTGCTAGGTCCTGGCCGTGAGGATCGACGACCTGGACCACCTGCAGGAGACCACCACCATCGACGCCTCCTCCATCGGCATCGTCCAGGTCAGTGCAGCACGTGGGCTGGGCGGGGCCTGCGGGGCGGGGCCTGCGGGGGCGGGGCCTGCGGGGGGGCGGGGCCGGCTGCTCCGGAAGGTCAGACCCGTGGGGCTCAGGTGGGGTGTCGTGAGAGGCCTTTGGGGGAAATAGCGCCCACTTTTTGTGCTTGTTTTCCTCTATTTTATTGGTTGGTCATCATCCCAGGAGCCTTTTAGTTTCTGTAGAAGTTTAGAATTTCAATTTTCTGAATACTCAGTCTCATTTGGAGCCTAGACGGTTTATTAGTCAGCTTTCCCCCCGAGGAAACAGTTGAAAGAGAGGGAGCCCTGGAGAACGCAGAGGGAGAATTAGGGAAATTTATTTTAAGGAATTGGCTGACACGGGTGTGGGGCTGGAAAGTGCAGAATCTGCAGGGCAGGTGAGAGGCTTTAGACCCGGAGAAGTGGGTGTCGCAGCCCAAGTCCTCCTCCGGGAGCTTCAATCTTCTCTCAAGGCCCACCCACACTACAGCCGATGCTTTACTCAGTATCCACTGATTTAAACGTTAACCACACCTGAAAAACCCCTTCACAGCCGCATCTAGAGGACGGTGTTTGAGCACGCAACTGAGCACCGCAGCTCAGCCACGTTGACACTTAAAATTAACCATCACAGGTGGTTTCCAGAAAAGCTAAAGCATGATTATATTGTTGTAAAGCAAAATAAGTTTACATGTGAGTGACCGTACTTTTTAAAGGAATTCTTAGCCAATACCTTTATGTAAAATCTCGCTCTTATATTAAAGAGAAGATGTCACAGTCTTGGGCTTTTTGTTTTTCTAGGGCCACACTAGTGGGGAATGGAGGTTCCCAGGCTAGGGGTCAAAATCAGAGCTACAGCTGCTGGCCTGCACCACAGCCACAGCAACATGGGATCTGAGCTGCCTCTGTGACCTACACCACAGCTCACGGCAAAGCCGGTTCCCCGAGCCACTGAGCGAGACCAGGGATCGAACCCGCCTCCTCATGGATACTAGTCGGGTTCATTTCCACTGTTCCATAAAGGGAACTCTCGGTTATTTTTAAATTGTTTCCACACCTCTGTGTATTGAAACAGCACTTTGAGCGCGGGCTCAGCTGCTGGTTGTACTGAGCACCTGGGTCCCGTCAGCAGCCCCAACACCCGTGACCGTGTCCACCCTGACAAGGCAGCCCCTCAGTGGCCATGCCCTGGCAGGCCTCCTCAGGGTCTGTCTGTCTGCCACCGGGCGGGACCACGTCTCATGGGATGGCACCAGAGGACCAGGAGGGGGGTGGCAGACCAGGGTGGAAAGCCCTGCCGGCCAGCACTGCCCGGTGACCTCTGCAGCGCTGAGTGAGCCCAGCTGTGGCTCAGAGGACAGGCCACACCCAGCTGCTCAGAGGAAATTGTATGGGGCCCCTGTCTGGGGTCACTGTTGCCACTGGCCCTACCTGCTGTCCCCAAGAAAGATGACCGTACAGTTCTTGTGGTCAGACTCATTTTGACCCAGGGCTGTGTCCACAGTGAATTTCTTAAGCCTGGTGACAAGAGCCCTGATGCGAAAGCATTTTCAGCCTCGGGCTGAGCTCAACAGAACTGAAATTATGGCTTAAAATTTTGTTTTTAGAGATATTTCTATTTCAACACAAAATGCAGATTTTAAAAGTTATGACTTGTGGGAATTCCCATTGTGGCTCAGCGATAATGAACCCGACTAATATCCATGAAGACATGGGTTCAATCCCTGGCCTCGCTCAGTGGGTTGAGGATCTGGTGTTGCCGTGAGCTGTAGTGTAGGCCGGCTCGGATCCCACGTTGCTGTGGCTGTGGTGTAGGCCGGCAGCCGCAGCTCCGGTTCGACCTCTAGCCTGGGAACCTCCATATTTAGGGCGGGTGCGGCCCTAAAAAGACAAAAAAATTTTTTTAGATATGACTTGTATCTAATTTTTTCACTTAAGAAAAAACATAAAAGCAACCGAAGGCAGCAGGAACTCGCCCCGGTCCTTAGAAGTGCGGGATAGAAGACAAGCTGTGGTGCCCTGGTGTCGGGGTCAGTGCTGGGTTGCGCCGGCCGCCGCGGGCACACGACCCATTGACCCCAGTGTCGTTGAACCTTCTTTTCCTGCAGCCTGAACTGAGCCTGGAGCAGGAGGATTTAGCTGAAGGGAAGCACGTGAAAGGCGCCAGGAGAACTCACAAGAGGAAGCAGAAGCCGGACGAGGAGGCTGGGGCCGCGGGCACTGAGGACGCCACCTTCAGCGAGTTCTCGGAGAAGGAGGCCCCGTTCCCGGGCGGAGTGGGGGACGAGACCGACTCCGCCGTGCAGAGCATCCAGCAGGTGGCTGGGCCGGCGCGGTGGGGCCTGGGCGCGGAGGGCACTCGCCCCAGCCCCCTTAAGCATCCCGTGTTTAGACCCAGAAAGCACGGCCGTGGTGGTGAAGAGCGGCGTGAGGGTCGAGCCCGTTGAGGACGCCGGCCCCCTGACTGCGAGTCGGGATGTGTCTAGTTCGTGGGCTATAAATGGCCTGCGGGTGCCGGCTGGTCAGGGAGCCCCCACCCGGCCCTGGCGGCCGGTGCAGGTGGCCGGCCAGTCTGCCGCGCTCCATGGAAGGTGGCTTTGCTGACCTTCCCCCTGGGGCTGGAGCCCCACCGCCCCCCAGCCCGCGTCTGAAGCGCGGCTCTCTGGACCGTCGGCGGGGCCTGCGTCCCTCTGGCCTTTCCTCCATCTCCGAGGGCAAGAGCGATGCTGTCTCTTTTACTCACTAACTCTTGGCACCACACATTTGTTCAAGACCCTTCTTAGCTCTAGTTAGGATTCTCACTTGCCAAGAGCACTTTATAGAAGCTCAGAGACCATGAGGGTTGTGCTGTTTTTCTCACGGTTAGTTACTTTTCTCTGTTTTCCTAGCCACTGGAATTGTTTTCTCGGTTTCAGCTGATGGGCTGGTGGCCTCTATGATTATAGCTGTGTCTTGCGTCTCTTTTTCACCAGAATTCTTTTTCTAGGAAAAATCAGCTTGGTTTCATCTCCCCCCAGCGAGGGGGTCTTAGCTGCTTACTCTGGGCCTGGCGGGTGGTTTTTCCAGCTTCACGACACAAAGTGCAGCGTAGGAAGCTCCCTCTGTTCCCAGTGCTGCCGAAACTAACCGTCCCACGCTGTGTGTGGCCCTTACAGGTGGTGGTGACGCTGGGCGACCCCACCGTGACCACGCCGTCCAGCTCCGTGGGCCTGGCCAACATCACTGTCACTCCCATCACCACCGCAGCGGGGACCCAGTTCACCAGCCTGCAGCCCGTGGCCGTCGGGCACCTGACCGCCCCGGAGCGCCAGCTGCAGCTGGACAACTCCATCCTGACCGTGACCTTTGACACCGTCAGCGGCTCGGCCGTATTGCACAACCGCCAGAACGACATCCAGATCCACCCCCAGCCGGAAGCCTCCACCCCGCAGTCGGTGGCCCACTTCATCAACCTGACCACGCTGGTCAACTCCATCACGCCCCTGGGGAGCCAGCTCAGCGAGCAGCACCCGCTCACCTGGCGGGCGGTGCCCCAGACGGACGTCCTGCCTCCCCCGCAGCCGCAGGCCCCCCCGCCCCAGGCCCCGCAGCCCCAGGGCCCGGCCGAGCCGCAGCCGCAGATGTACAGCTACTGAGACACGTCGCGGGGAGGCTGGGAGAGAACTCCACACAGGTGGTTGGTTGGTTTGGTTTTGCTGTCGAGATTTGTTTGCGGGATACCAAACAAAAAGCAACCTGCGCTGCAGCGGTTAGTGAGGTCGGCTTGGCTTTTGCAGAGTGATCTCCGAATCCCCCCAGCAGCCGTGTCGGTCTGTCAGCTTAGCTCCCGAAGTGACCCACCCCGCGCAGGCCCGCCGTCACCAGGCCACGCCCCAGGCTTCCGTCCCAGCACCTGGATGGATGGACGCAGGGTCTGGGAGAGTGAAACGCCAAGAGAAGCAGCAGCCTGAGAGCATGTTATCAGGGAGCTAAGAGGCTGGCTTCGTTTTCTTCCTCGAGAGCACAGCTGCTGTGGTCAGACGTAGCGACCAGCTGCCTGGGACCAGGTTTCCTCCGGCCCCTGGACTTTTCTGCAAACAGCAGACAGAAAGTCAAGTAGCCTTTTTCCTCTTTGTTTTATTTTGGTTTTTGATTTTTTATGTTATGGCCACACCCACAGCACAGAGAAGTTCCCCGGCCAGGGACTGAATCCGAGCCACAGCTGCAGCAACACCAGATCCTTTTAACCCACTGCACTGGGCAGGGATCGAACCCGCACCTCCACTGAGACCTGAGCTGCTGTAGTTGGATTCTCAGCCCCCTGCACTGCATTTCAAACTCTGTTTTTTCTGTTGGAAATTTGAGTTGAGTCAGATCCGTTCTCCCGACCAGCTTGGGCTGAAACCACGTGGGGAGATGCTGGGTGAGGCCACGCGCCTCCTCCGGCGAGGGGTCCCGTGAGGTCGCTGGCTAAGGCGTCTTAATAATAGAATTTGTGAGTCGGTTTTCAGTACGTTTTTTTCTTTTCAAAAGAACTTTATCTGAAGCATGTAGTGTACACTCATGACTGCTGAGGCTGTGCTGTCTTGTATTTTTTGTCACACACGGAAGTCGTTTGCACTGTAGGACTGTGGGTCCACGTCCAGCTTTACACAGCTGCCCCAGTGCCGGGGACATTTTCGTGCTTGGCGCGAGCCCCACGCTGCCCCTTCTGGAGGCTTCTTGGAGCCGTCTCAGGATCCCCTGCCATCCAAATATATTTATTATGGCTGAGGCTCACCAGAACCCCCTGAACTGAAGGACAGGGAAGAAATCCGTGTCCTCTTTGTGTTTAAACTTTCAATTCCAAAGATTGATGTGTTTGAAGACCAGTTTTCTATAAACTCGTTGAACTTGGCTCCTTGCAGTGGGAAAACAGAGGCTTTGCTAAACTGCAAAGACAGTGCTGTTTCCTGCCAGGTGGTGAGAAAGCGGAGGGGGTCACGGGCCGGCAGCAGCCCCGGTGCCCGAGCGAGTGGACGCGTGCCGGTGCTGCGTGCCGGCGCCTCTGCTCCCCGGGGCCGCGCGCCTCACACGTGGGCACCCGGTTCAGACGGGCGGGAGCGCAGGGCCATCGAGGTGGCGACCAGCAGCCGGGCCACCTGCCACCCAGCCGGGGAAACAGCAAGAGGCGTGGCGGGAAGCGTGCTGTTCCCTCTCCGGGGCGTGGAGCGCCGTCCAGAGTGAACTGCGGTGCCGAGGGCGCCTTGTCCCCGACCCAGCAGTCTGGGCGAGCGCCTCGAAGGAGCGGTCACGAGTCAGCGGTGGAGAGACAGGCGGCCAGCCGGGCCGCGGACGGTCTGCCACACACAACGCGGCCTCCCCAGCACTTGGCTCTGTGCCGAGGAGCAGGGCTGCGAGGAGAGGGCCTGACGTGTGCGGCGGTCACTCACCCACGCGGCGCGTGAGCAGGGCCTCCGAGTTCACCATCTACACACGCGGCTCGTCCCTCACTCCCGGCTCTCGCCTCTTGGTTGAATTGATAGTGGGGAATTGTTTGACTTTTAATTTATGATAATTATTTTTATGTTATTTATGTATATAACTCACTGCTTTATACGTAATGGTTTCATCCAGTGAACTTGGGCCAGGGGCGAGCGCTTTTCTGAGTATCGTCTCCGTTCTCCGTGTAAGTGGTCCAGGCGTCTGAGGCGGCCTCAGGAGCGCCAGGGTTCCTAAGGTATTTTTTTAAAAATCCCTGGCAGTTTCTTTTTGCATTTGTAGACTAAAGGACAGATGACCAAGTGAAAATCCAGACACGCTTAAACACCCGCTGGCATTTATCTTTTCTTCCTCTTCCCTGTGAAATAAAGGCCTTTTAAATCACAAGTTTATTTTTTTAAAAGAAGTTGTTTTTGTGCCTAGAGCAAGGATGCGTCGGATGTTTTTAAAGAACCTAATTTAGGTTGTGGGCCCCAGACTACTACCACTGTTTATTTAAATACACAGATGCGTAATAATTCTTGTTGTGATAAGTGAGAACTCTAAATAAAAATCAGATTTAGTCCTGAGTGATCTGTAGAAATACTTGGTCTTGATAGGGTCACTTTCTGAGAGAAAACAGGCTCGTGCTGTCTTCAGTCAGTGGCTATGGACTTGCATATAAGAAATTGGAGAAAAAAGCAAAAAAAGTCCTCCTCGGCCAAAAGAGTTGTCAACTGTATAGAGGGTTCTACATTCATCACTGTTCACGGATGCAAAGGATTTCATTTTTTTAACTAACGGCAGGTGCACGGCTGTAGCCACGGGAGGAAGTTAGATGGAGCCACTCTGGCCCCTGAGCTCTGTGAACCCGTCTGGGTTATTCTAAATCAATAAACAGGAGAAACGTGGGTTTGGCCTGTGAATTTGTAAAGCTATGTCGTTCTGTGCCATACAATGGTGTGAGCCTTGCAGAGCTGGCCCCCAGGCCCCCCGCCTGGGGGATGGCCTGTCCCCGCGGCGAGGAGGGGTTGGGCCTCAAGTGGGTGCCTGCCGGGCCCACAGGAAGCCGCTTTGGAGGGTTCCAGGCCCAGGAGGCCGAAGCACGCACCTCACGCAGTCACGGTGCCCGGGGCTTGTGGCTTCCAGCCCAGGGCGGTGCCAGTGACTCTCCCGTTGGATTTTTGAAAGGCCTCAAGCCCATAAGTCCCGTGTATTTCATGTCCCATCCGTTTGTGTAACGACAAATAAAACCTGCCGCGACCTGTGTTTCGCAGTTGCTGGTCCTCTGCTCAGACCGCCCGTTCCAGGCAGTGGACACACGTGTATTTTGAGGACGGTCCCAATTCCTGCTACAGTCCAGACCCTGTGAAATGTTTGCGTTATTTCAAATGACCCAAGCACTTTGAAATAAATGAGATATTGAGATATCAGAGGCTTTCACGGGCTTTTTTATTTTTTTAAGCAGCAGAGCAGGTGGACGTAGCATGTCTGGCAGAGCGTGGCTGGAAGGGATGGACACACAACAGCCGTGTAGCCGGGAAGGGGAAGCTTCACCAGCAAGGCCTTTCTTTGGGCTGGTGGCCTGGAAAGAGCCCTGATTTTATTGGTCGAGTATTAAATGATATGTTTGGATTTGTTAGGAATAGTAATTTTTTTTTTTTTTTTGCTGTTTTAGGGTCACATCTGCAGCATATGGAGGTTTCCAGGCTAGGGGTCGAATCAGAGCTGTAGCCACCGGCCTACACCACAGCCACAGCAATGTGGGATCTGAGCCGCGTCTGCGACCTACACCACAGCTCACGGTGTAGGCTGGTAGCTATGACTTCAATTTGACCCCCTAGCCGAGTAATTGCCCTGTGCCTTGGGTGCAACCCTGAAAAAAAAAAAAAAAACCACAATGTTTTAATTTGGTACTCAACATTTTTGGAGTAAAAATTATCATGAGGAGTTCCCTTCGTGGCCCAGTGGCTAACGAATCCAACTAAGAACCATGAGGTTGCAGGTTCGATCCCTGGCCTTGCTCAGTGGGTTAAGGATCCGGCATTGCCGTGAGCTGTGGTGTAGGTTGCAGACGCGGCTCGGATCCCGCGTTGCTGTGGCTGTGGCGAAGGCCGGCGGCTACAGCTCCTGTTAGACCCCTAGCCTGGGAACCTCCATATGCCGCGGGTGTGGCTCTACATAAAGGCAAAAAGACAAAAAAAAAAAAAAAATTATCATGAAAGTAATAAATGACTCCCACAAAAACACACCCCCCAAAACCCAACCCCAAAACAACAGCAAAGCAAATGCTGGTGTGTCACCCCCTCGCACGACCATCTGAGCTCGGGCCTCAGCTCCAGAGTGTCTTCCGAGCTTTAGCCCCAAACGGGGTAGCGAGGTCGTGAAGGAAAGAAAGGGAACTGGCCCTGCGCTGCAGGAGCTGCTCTAGGAATCTAGGCCGCGGCATCTGCTTTTCTGCCGTGATGGGCGGGGCACAGGCCGCGGGTGCTCCGCCCCTTGTGCGCTGCTGTCCAGTGAAGGTCGCCTCCGCCTGGACGTCTCCAAGGAGCATCAAGCTCACAGTCGGACCCTGGGATTCACGACCCCTGGCCCCAAACCCGGTGCTCCCCCACTGTCCCCGCTCACGGCCGACAGCCCCCGCAAAGCCGGGACCGTCTCACCTGACATCCCCAGAACTTTCGCATCTGCCCAGGTTTCGCCATCCCGGTGACCGTGCCTGCCTCAAGTCTCCAGCTGACAACCCCTGAGGGGCTGCCTCCCTCTGCTTGTCCCCAAGAGTCTGTCCTCTGCAGCCTGGCCTCCATGCCCCTGTAAAAGTGTCCTTCTGTGTGTCACTCTGACCGAGGCCAACGGATTCTAAGTGCTCTGTGGACGGACACGGCCCCATCCTTTCAGTGGCCTCGAGGTGGCAGGGGCTGGCCCTGCCTCCCCACCCACTCCCCTCCCAGGGTCTCCACACACCCAGGGCCCTGATGGCTGCCTTTCACTTGGTTGACGTTGCTTGTCCTTCGGATTTCAGCTCCAACACCACTTCCTCAGAGAAGCTTCCAGAATCCTGCAGGAGCCCCCTCCCCCACCCTTTCCTGCTTGCACGACCACCTGAGCATCACCGCTTGGCAGCTACAGTAGTCACCTTGTACAAATGTGCCTTGTATATGGGAGTTCCCTTCGTGGCTCAGTGGTTAACGAATCCGACTAAGAACCGTGAGGTTGCGGGTTCGATCCCTGGCCTCGCTCAGCGGGTTAAGGATCTGGCGTTGCCGTGAGCTGTGGTGAAGGTTGCAGTTGTGGCTCAGATCCTGCATTGCTGTGGCTGTGGTGAAGGCCGGCAGCGACAGCTCCTGTTAGACCCCTAGCCTGGGAACATCCATATGCCACAGGTGCGGCTCTAGATAAGGCAAAAAGACAAAAAAACAAAAAACCATGCCTTGTATAATTTGTTCCTGTCTAGTCTCCAGATGTTCAGTAAACTCCGGGAGGGCGGTGCTGTGCCTGTCCTGGTCATCTCGTCTTTCCCCTGACCCAGCCCCACAGTAAGCCTGATCCACAGTGGAGACTGACAAGCGTTTTTCTGAAGCGATGAAGGAAAACATACTCCCTTGAGCGCCAAAACTCTGAAGCACCAAACACAATCCCGCCCGATTTATGGTATCCAGGTGGCCTTATCTTGTGAAATTTGGAAATCCTAATTTCCAATGATTCAGTCATATTGATAAGATTATGAAGTCTTCAACTGGAAGTTATGATTTTTGCCTCTTGTTAGCAAATAGTAAAATATGATTAAGTCTTTTGATTCTTCATTCTTAATGATGCCTAGCAGGTGACTGACTGTTCAGTAGAAAGTGCTTCTTTATAACAAGTGCTCATGTGTTAAATGATCACCTGCTAGAAATGGCAGTAAAAAAAAAAAAAAGACACTCATTTGACACAATCCTCTAAGTCTCATGCCTAAAACTAGCAATTTTTGCAGACCCTGAGGTACTTGTCAAGGTTTAAACCTAGAAGCTGGTGGAGTATTAGTGCATTCTATTTGGTTTTCAAAAATTATATTCCCAGAGTTCCCATTGTGGCTCAGTGGGTTGAGGACCGAATGTTGTCTCCGTGAGGATACGGGTTCAATCCTTGGCCTCGCTCAGTGGGTTAAGGATCTGGCATTGACACAAGCTGCACCGCAGTCAGCAGCTGTGTCTCAGATCTGGCGTGGCGGTGGCTGTGGTGTAGACAGGCATCTGAAGCTCTCATTCAACCCCCAACCCAGGAACTTCCACATGCCGTGGGTGCAGCCATAAAAAGAAAAAACAAATCCTACTTCCTGGGCTGCTCCCAGACATCCCACTCGCCCCTGCTTAACTGTCTAGAACCCTGTGACGTCTATTGGAGACGTGAATCAAAGGACAGAGGAACTCTGTAATAAATGCCACAGTGACGTAGACGCCCCTGCCTTGTGTCCTTAGTTCTGAGTATCCCGAGCAAATAACTTTTCACTGTGGTTGGCTACGTTTTTGGTAGGTTGGACTTGAATTTTTCTAGTTCTTTAGAAGCTGAGAGCTGATCTCTCAGTGTGTGTGTCCGTCGTGTAAGCATCAGCAAAAACACAGAGCTGAGAGCAGTCGTATTTAAAAGGCGAAAGATCCATATGATCTGAAGGGAAACCAGACTATTAGCTGTTGTATTTAAACGCCCTGCACGTCAGTTTAGGGCAAAAAGAGTTATAGTCCGGCGTAGCCACCGCTGCAGTGGGGCTCCACCAACGCCACTCAGCTCGTCCCCGCCACCCAGCGCCCCCTGGGATGGCGTCATCTCACTGTGTCACGAGATGGGTTTTCTCCTCTTTTACGAAGGACAGTGTCAGTACTTTGGGAGAAATTGTGAATGTTGAGAAGCTGCTGGCCCCCTGCTCGGGCCAAACAATTCCTCTTGCGAAAAGCTTGTGGAGTTCCCGTCGTGGCGCAGCGGAAATGAACCTGACTAGTATCCATGAGGACAGGGGTTCGATCCCTGGCCTCGCTCAGTGGGTTAAGGATCCAGCATTGCTGTGAGCTGTGGTGTAGGCTGCAGACGCGGCTAAGATCCTGCGTTGCTGTGGCTGTGGTGCAGGCCGGCGGCTACAGCTCTGATTTGACCCCTAGCCTGGGAACCTCCATATCCTGCATGTACAGCCCTAAAAAATAAAAAGAAAAGAAAAGAAAGAAAAGCCTGGCCCATACCAAGGTCCTGACCAAGAATATGGTACTAGGATTTGCCAGAATGTTCCACAAATAACCAGCATCTGAAGTACACCAAATAGTACAGAGATTATAAAGAGAGAGAGAGCAAGCTGTTTTTTTCCCTTTTAATTGAAATGGCGACAACAAAAAATTAAATGCTTTTCCTGGCTCCTGAGTCTGTGTTCCCCGTGCCCCCTCAGCCAGGCTTCCCCCCTGCCTGATGGCCTCCCACCCGCACCTGCCACCATCAAGTGGCGTCAGAGCCTAAATATTTGAAGGGATTATTCACCAGCCGCAGTGAGACTTCTGACTCTGGGGCTCAGAGTCGCCTGCAGGCTGCCGTGCAAAGGGCTGTGAGAACTTCTGCCGGGTAAACAGCTCAGCGCTGCCCGGTGACTCACAGCTCAGAAGATTGCCTCTTCCATCTCCATGGGGCCAGCTCAGCTTTTATAGCCCTGAGCTGCCACTCGGGCCATTCTTTGAAACCGCAAACAGAAACACGGCTGAGCGCCCCCAGACATGACTGGTTTTCTTGTTAACGAGGCAAGTGGAAGGGAAATGTCGTTTCATAAAGTAATTGTCCCTGTCCCAAAACATCCCTGTGCTGGATAATCGAGGGTGTCCCTCTTCTTCTATCGGTCGTAAAAATCCAAAGCAGCTGACCATAACTTTTCGCCTAATGACGCTGCACTTCTTAACCCATGAATCAACTCCTTAAGTCCTCCAGCCTTTTCCTTTTCTTTTCTGTTTTTTTTTTTTTTTAAGGCCACACCTGTTCCCAGGCGAGGGGTAGAATCATAGCTACAGCTGCCGGCCTACGCCACGGCCACAGCAATGTGGGATCTGAGCCGTATCTGCGACCTACACCACAGCTCACAGCAACAACGGATCCTTAACCCACTGAGCGGGGCCAGGGATCGAACTCGCATCCTCATGGATACTAGTCAGGTGCCTTACTGCTAAGCCACAATGGGAACTCCTCCTTCAGCCTTTCTTGCAGCGTTTTCTCCTCTCAGACTTTCCCTTGACACTTCAAGGGTCCCAGATATTGCCTGTAAACAGAAAGTCTCTGTTCTCACTCAGGGTCTTCCTGACCAGGGCTGGGTGTGTGCTTGCGGACATGACTAGCAGCTCCGAATCAGGTCACTTGAATTAAACTTGACGGAAGTACTAGAGTTTCCAGAATGTGTTCGCTGCTCTGTCTTTAGTGATAAAGTTCAAAGAACACCCCCGAGATGACGATCTTTCAAAACGCCTCACTTTCCAGGGAGTGGCTGAACGGTGATGGGTCTGAACCGCCCTCTTGTGACCTGAAGAAAGAATCTGAACGTGTGACCGTTACACACACGTAATAGCCCTGGAAAGATCCGGCACAAAGAATATTTCGAACCCGACTAGTATCCACCAGGACGCGGGTTCGATCCCTGGCCTCGCTCAGTGGGTTAAGGATCTGGCGTTGCCATGAGCTGTGGTGTAGGTCAGAGACGCGGCTCGGATCTCTTGTTACGGTGGCTGTGGTGCAGGCCGGCGGCTACAGCTCCAATTCGACCCCTAGCCTGGGAAGCTCCATATGCCTTGGGTGGGGCCCTAAAAAGACAAAAGACAAAAAAAAAAAAAGAAAGAAAAAAGAATATTGCTCAAAAACAGAGTTCTTACATGCTTCTTAATTTAAAAAATTATGTTAGAGCTAAGCAGAAAATTACCTGTTGCTCCCATTAGGTTCTATTTGTTCATGTACGTAAACAGTATGTTTGTTTTTTGTGCAGTCTGAACTTCATTTCTTGTCCTCCCTTCCTCCCTTCCTTCCTTCCTTTCTTCCTTCCTTCCTTTCTTCCTTTCTTTCTTTCTTGGCTGCCCTGTGTCTTGGGGAGTTTCCAGGCCGGGGATCAGACCTGAGCCGCAGTTACAGCCTGTGCTGCACCTGTGGCCACGCCAGATACTATAAGCCGTGACACTGGGTAGGGGATCGAACCTGCATCCTGGTGCTGCAGCGAGGCCACTGATCTTGTGCCCCAGCGGGAACTCCCATTTCTTGTTCTTATACAGAAAGAGTGCATTTCTGTGGTTTTATTTTCTATCCAAGCACGCTACTCCATCTAAACTTTGAACTTAATTTCTTTGATGATCAGTTTTTCTGTTTTTCAGGGGAGTTTAACTTTTTAATATCCATCATCCAAAGCACTGCGGTTACATCAAGTCTGGCTGTATTTACAGACTATACCTATTAAACTGGGCCTTGTACACAGTGAGGGCTGGGGCGCCCTCAGGCTGCATGCTTTTCCTCGTTCTTTCTTGTTCTTTGAAATTACCAGCAGTGACAATTTCAGTGCATTACTGTCGCATCACAATTAGATGGGAAACAAGCTTTCAGGACTCATAGCTGGAATTATATCACATTGTACGTATGCTTTGTGTTTTTAAGTGGCTGTAAAGAGAGTTCTCCCCTGTAAATATTACTTAAGTTAATCTTTCTTTCACTTTTAGAATGCCTTGCAAACGCCATTATCACCTGACCCAGTTCGAGGAACTCTGTTTATAAGCTACAAGGACATGTCTTTAGGGTGGTGGCCGGGGTGCCAGCAGGCACCAGCTCAGTGTGCGCTCAGACACAGCCTCGGGAAGAAGTTCTGGCTTGTCCTTCTTGTCCAGGAATGTTTGCCCAAAATACAAGTTTTTGATCTCGTGAAACAATAGGTTCCAGAAGACAGCGAGTCGGTTGCTGTTTTTCTGGTAATAAACGAAATATTCTTGCCAAACATTTTTTTTTTCCCCTGTGGTTGGATTCCATAAGGATGTTAAAAGTATAAAGTCTGGAAGGTTTTTGAATTATAGTAACGTGCTTTAAATGGGCACTTCCTTTTGCATCTGAAGTTGTGTTCCCTGTGTATACAGGACGTACAACTGGACAGACTGGCAGACCAGTCCTCAGTTGATCATTGCAGTTTAGTAGGTCTTTACCAACTTATTTTAGAGTTGGACCGAACTGACAAAACGGTGACACTGTATCTTGATTGTACGATGAAGTCTCAGCTAGTAAACCTTAATGCTGGTATCAAGTGACCTTGGGATCCAGGCAAACGCAAAATTCATAGCCTTGCCTTTCTCCTAGCTGCCGCTGAGAAAACACAGTGTGCAATTCCCTAGAAGTGCTTCTTTCAAGTCAATTATATTCAGAAGTTCTTTTAAGAAAGATTTAGAAAGCACACTGCTTATTGTTAAGATGGGAGGCGCGGAGAATGGGAGGTCAGAAATGGAAGGTTTTAGAAAGGTTTAGAATTTTTTTTAAAGGAGTTCCTGTTGTGGTAGAGCAGAAACGAATCCAATTAGTATCCATGAGGACGCGGCTCGGATCCCTTGTTGCAGTGAGCTGTGGTGTAGGCTGGCAGCTATGGCTCCAATTCAGCCCCTAGCCTGGGAACTTGCATATGCCATGGGTGCAGAGCTAAAAAAAAAAAAAAAAAAAAAGATTTTTTTTAAGAGAATAGTGTATTTTCATTCTTTCAAAACAATAGATTTTCTTTTTCTTCAGCAATCCAGTGCCTTTGCTTTTGGAGTGGATCCAGTCAACAGCTTCATCCGAGCTGAAGATCTCCCTTGACAGCTTTATGTTATGGAAAATCTTTTTCTAGCTACAAACATAGGCACCCAAAATCTAAGGTGCCTTTAGAGGCCTTTGTCTCTATATCTTAACATCACTTTGGGGGCCCTATGAGCAACAAACTTTTGTGTTGACAAATTTGAGGCAGTTTCAGATTAGGTAAGGATTTGGGATGATATGGGGCTCTCTGGGTCCAACAGCAGGAAAAGAATTTAGCAGCTTCTTCTCCTTCTTCTTCCTCTTCTCCTTCTTCTTCTTCTTCTTCTTCTTTTTTTATCTTTTGTCATCTTAGGGCCACACCCGCAGCATGTGGAGGTTCCCAAGCTAGGGGTCCAATCAGAGCTACCTACAGCTGCCGGCCTACACCGCAGCCACAGCAACGCCAGATCGATCCTTGACCCACTGAGCGAGGTCAGGGATCAAACCTGCATCCCCATGGATACTAGTCAGATTCGTTTCCTCTAAGCCATGATGGGAACTCCATGAATTATATTTTTAAAGAATCTTTTATTAAACCACACATTACTAATGAGTTTATGTTTAATTTTAGAGCAGGTATTTATCGGTATTGTAGCAAATACTTTGCCAGTAAGAGAATTCCAGGCAGCCAGTTAGAATGCATGGCAAGTTAGAGTTCTTTGTACTATTCCTATATGCACAGATCATTTTATGAGATTTTAAGATTTATATACAAAAAGATATACCACTTGATGACTCTGCAGTAATAACTTGATTAATTAGAGTCTACCAAAGCTGAGGAGGAAAGAAAAAGTAAGATGAAACTCTGGAGAGAGTAAAGGATTAATCTTTAAAAAGAAATAAATTGAGGGGGTTCTCACCACGGCCCAGTGGGTTCATGATCCAACTTGTCTCTGCGGTTCAGTCCCGGGCAGGAGTCGCGGCAGGTTAAAGATCCAGCGTTGTTGCAGCTGTGGCTGGGATTCGATCCCCGGCCTGGGAGTTTCCATATACCGTGGAGTAGAGCCAAAAAAGAAAAAAGGAAAAAACAAATGACTTTTTAGATCCTGAATTTAGATCCTGAATTGTAATGTTTTTTTTTTTTTTAACGGTGCGTTTCGTTTGCTGCACCTGGCCCATGATCCGATGCTGAGTAATTTCGTGTAGAAAAATGCAGGGCTTCCACAGCAGCTAGGATTTCTCTCTCTTCCTGCCTCTGACCAAGGCCATCTGCAGCTTCTTGAGTGTAAGGCGTTCCGTGCTCCCTGTACCTTTGAGTTGCCCGGGAGCGTCTGCCGCCTGGCAGGACCCCTCCCATCCAGCCTTCCCCGGTCATTGTCCCGAAGGAAGTAGGAAGCCAGTGCCACTGAGGGGCGGGACACGGAGCTCAGCCTCGAATGTAGAGATGCTCCTGGAAATGCAGGCCCCCTGGGGCTGCAGATTCGGCTATTTGAAACCGCTGCTTTCACAAGGACCGGGGAGCCCTACAAACCTTGGGGTTTTCCTGGGAACAGAATGTGTATTTATTCAAGACTGTTGACATTGAACACCTTTGATACTAAATTACCTTTGAACAAGCAATGCAAGTATCCTGGCCCTGACTTTGCCAAGGCTTTTGTTTTGTTTTGCAAATGGAAGAGTTAAAAGCCGGAATCAGATAAAGCCGATGGTTTTAATGTTTCTACTGATTTCTTTCTGGTTAACTGCACAAGCTGTTAGGCACCGGGGTTTGTGTGTCTCATCTCTGAGATAAATGGCCCTTGAATTATGGTTTTTGTGATAACAGCACCGAGTGGAGAAGAGACCTGGGCAAGAGTAGCTGAGTGGGTTGTACTCAGGGGACCTTGGGCATAAGCCAGAAAAACAGACGCGTGGTGGGGGTTTTGGAATCGACTATGACACGAGTCTTCTCACAAGCTCGAAGAAAAGGAGATGGGTAGTTTCTCTGTGACAGAATCAAAAGCATCTCCCAGAAGAGCTTCTAGACGCCTCTGGCATGAAAGGCAGGGGTCTCTCCCTGAACTCTAAGACCAGGCTGTGCCAGGCTCTTAGGAAGCTGGCAGAGCCTCCTTGCCGTCTCCTCCTCCAGGCGCCAGCCTGTCAATATTTACGGAGTTCAGGTGCGCCTGGCTCCTGTCCGACGCACGAGCTCTGCCCCTCCTGCTCGCCACTGACTTGCACACCGATACTAGCTGGCTGCAGAAAACAGTGACTCCCACAGAAAGCGCAGGTTATTTAAAAGCGATCCCAGAATGTGGGAAAATGGGAGGCTTAAAAAAAAATCCTTCACCTATTTTAAATGGGTAGTTACTTTAAATGCTGATATTAGTTCACTTAACTGTTAATTTTAAATTATTATTTAACACTAACTTAGCAGTAGTGGCTCATAGGTAGTAACAAAGTACCGCATTAATAATGATGTTGCTTAAAGGGGAAGCTGTGGGGGTGCACGGGGACAGGGGTTTACGAGCAGTCTTACTTTTGTGTTCTTATTCTGTAAACCCAAACCTGGGCTAAAAAATGAAGTCTGTTAATGTGTTAAAAGTCCAGCATATATGCATATATATGTGTGTGTGTGTGTGTGTGTGTGTGTGTGTGTGTGCGTGCGTGCATGGCATTGGTGGGAGATCAAAGCGGCTGCACCTCCTTGGAGACTGTTGGTCAGCATCTTTTAAAGGTACGCATACACCTCCCCCTAGAATTTAGCAATTCCATTCTCAGGTATTGACCCAAAAGAGGTAAAATCACACCGGGGGTGTCTCGAGGTGGGCGCCCCCGCCGGGACTGGGAGGTGAGGTGTGAGAAGGTGAGGGTGCCACACAGCCTTCTCTCCCTGTCTCATTCTCTTACTAATTTTCACTTTTTCCACCTCCACATACTGGAGGCAGGGCCCGGGAAGCCCCCGGGTTCCTTCCCTGATCGTCCCCACCTCTCAAACTCTCCGTCCTCTCTCCCGCCTTTCTGGAATTTCTGTGTGTTGGACAGTGGACCTCTTCTGCCGACTTACTCTACGTTTCCCTTCAGTTTCTTATCTCTGCCATTTGTTGAAATCCTTGGGAGTTCCCTGGTGGCTCGGTGGGTTAAGGACCCAGCATTGCCCAGGAACTTCCCATGGCATAGGAGCAGCCAAACAAACAAACAAACAAAATCCTCAGCTTTTAAAACTTTTTAGTTTTGACAGTCATGTGTTAATTGATGAGTTCTCTCTGATTCTCTAGTCCTTTTTCTTTCCCGTACCCTCGTCTGTGTTTGCATGTGCATCTTCTCTTGCTTTCACTGCCCCCGCCCCCGCCTGCCCCGCGGCGCCCCCCCCAGAATTATTTCTGAACTGTTTCTTCTGGGTTCCCCTTTTCTGATTGTTTTCTGCCTTCATGTTGGAGGCTTTCCTCGAATCTCTGCCAGGCCGAAAGGTGCTCCGGGTGTGGGTAGGGCTAATGTCGCCAGTCCCTTCCCCAGAGCTCCTGAATGCCAAGCATAGAATGCAGAGTCTTCATTCTGTGGCGGGCAGTGTCCCAGGGAAGGGGGGAGTCTGCTCCAGGCTCAAACATACACATACTTGCACGGGATAAAGGAAATGCTTTAGAACTTAGGAAGGAATGTGGTTTCAGGATGAAATCTTATAAAAATGAATTTTTTTCATGTATTCTTCAGTCACATGTTTGATCTTTTCTCTGCTTCCCTTGCATTTGAGCCATATTCTTTAATTATAAATACTGGCTTTTCTCTCTGCAAATTAAAAATGAGCATTTAAATAATGCATCGTTTGCTTGAGCTTTAAATTACAAAAGAACAGTCATAAAGCAGAGGTGTGTTTGAAAATAATTTGAAGATGACGTGAATGGAAGTTGCTTTCATCTGAGTTCCCGCCAGCTTCACGGCTGCCTTTGACTCCTTAAGTAAGCTCATGGGAACAGCGGCTGACCGTCTTCCAAGACAGGCAGGTGTCACCTTCCAGACCTGTGGATCAGTAGTCAGAACAAGATTTGGTTACCGCAAGCATGAAAACCTTCCTTTCTGCAGAATGGTTTTCACTGCATCACTGGAAGCCCATGAAAACAGCCCAGACTGAACCCAGAAAGACAACCAGGGCCAACACTCATGCCGGCCTTGGCACAGGACCTGTGGACACGTCCGTCTATTTAACGCCCACAATCCCCCCCCTTTTTTTTTTGGCCATACCTGGCCATGCGGAGGTTCCTGGGCAGGGGATCAAACTCAGCCACAGCAGCGACCCAGAGCAGTAACAACGCAAGATCCTTAACCCTCTGAGCCACAAGGGAACTCCTAATGCCCACAATACTGAGAAGTCTGGCTAGAGGGAGAAGGTGAGGCAAGAGAGTCCAGTGACCCACCCACTGGGAGGTGGCGAGTTGCGAACAGGACACCACGAGCAGCCCAAGGGCCACCGTGCTGCCGGCTGCCGCTCAGACCGAGAGACCAGGGGACCGAGCCAAGCCACGGCCACCTGTGCCTACGGCAGTGCCTGCCACAGAGCGGCTGCGCCACAAGGACCTGCCCAGCGAGCTCTGGACGTCTGGTTGGGAGCGGGGCAGGCTCGTCCTAGAGCTGATTCGCAAATGGCCACTGCTGCAGTTCCCGCGCTCGGCCCACAGGTGGCAGAGCTCACCTTGCGGAGAGGCTCCCTTTTCAGAATTTGGCAAAGCCACCGGCGTGTGTGGGGAAAGTCGTCCCCAAGAACTCCTTTCCAAATAGACATCCCGAGAGGAAAGTCTTGGCTGGCGAGGTCTGATGGGTGCCGCGATAGGCGAGACCCAGCGGCAGAGCAACGCGCGTGCAGACCCGGGCCCAGGGGTGGGCGTGGCTCGGGAGTGGGCGTGGCTAAGGGAATAGTGGGGGGTGGCGCGTGGGGTGGGAGTGGAGGCAAGAGGCGGCGGGGTCCGGCCGGGGCGGGGGCGGGACAGAGGCAGCAGAGGAGCTGACCCCACCACACTCGGGAGCATGACAGGAGGCCAGCCCGGCCTTCAGACCTTGCTTGCCAGAAAGAGAGCTCCTGACCTCTCCCCTTTTTGGTCAGAGGACCTGTCTGGACAGGTGCAGCCTGTGCGCTGACTCTTCATTTCACTGACCTTGAACAATAGAATTAAGCCTCATTGTAGTGGCTTAGAAATGGCTTTTTTGGAAAGCAAAATATAGGCGTTTCCATTTTGGATCAGCAGGTTAAGAACTTGACATAGAGTCCATGAGGATGTGGGTTTGATCCCTGGATTTGATCTCAGTGGGTTAAAGGATCTGGCGTGGCTGTGGTGTAGGCCGGCAACTGCAGCTCTGATTCGACCCCTAGCCCAAAAACTTCCATATGCTGCAGGTGCAGCCCTAAAAAGACCAAAAAAAAAAAAAACCCAAACACTCCACAGAATATAAAATACAAAATGGCCTGCAAAAATGCGAATGTGGAGTTACCACTGTGGCCGAGCAGAATTGGAGGTATCTGTAGTGCCAGGATGCAGGTCGGATCCCTGACCGGGCACAGTGGGTTGAAGGATCCAGTTTCCACGTCCGAGGTGTAGGCCACAACTGCAGCTCGGATCTGATCTTTGGCCTGGGAACTCCATATGCTGCAAGGAAGCCAAAAAAGAAAAAAGAAAAAAATGTGAATCTACCAGTTTTCCCAACAAAAAGACTGGCCTGGCTTTAGAAAATAGGGTGAAAGTGTAAAGAGAAACTCGAAGTCTGTATTAGTCAGGGTTCTCCACAGACACACAGCCAATATAGCACAGAACCAATGCTAGACAGACAGACAGACAGACAGGTAGAGAGCAAATGACTGAGATTTATTGTAAAGAATGGACGCACACGATTTGGGAGCTGCAAGCCCCCAGACCTGCAGGGCGAATGGGCAGCTGGAGAGCGGGAGAGCTGATGGTTTATTCTAGCCTGAAGAGCGCTGGATTGAGACCCAGGAGGAGTTCCTGACCCGGGAGGCGTTCCTGTTTCTGTTCGAAGGCCATCAGGCAGGAGGAGCTGTTCCACAGGGCTTTCCAGGCCTCCAACTGACTGTATGACGCCCACCTGATGCAGGTGGGAGCAACCTGCCTCATTCAGTCTACGGATTCTAATATTCATTTCATCTGTAAACACCCTTACCCAACAGTCAGGGTGTTTGACCCAAGATCTGGGGCTTTAAGGTGCCCAGCACTTTAGGACCAGCGTGCAGAGCGCTGTCACAGGTGTAACTCAACAAGTACTTGCTTAGCACTGCTCCCTGGCACCTCTGGGTGCTGCGTCCCCAGCGCCTGGACCCATGAATGACCGCACGCGAGGACACCCAGGGAGGACAGATATGGGACCACTCCGGTCGGAGGAGGTGTCTCTGAGAAGGGAGGTTGGTGTAAAAAGAACATATTTGCTCGATAAAAACTAGAAACTGGGAGTCCGCCTCTCCTCCTTCCATTCGCCCCCACCCCCCGGGGGGGAGCTGTGGAAATCCTTTCTCCCGGTGCCGGCCTCTCCCAAATCACTCTTTCGGAATTAACGGAGGCAGAATCGCAGCAGTGAACAAGTCATGTTCTTTTAGCAAAGAGCGTCCAGGTCACGCAGGGAATTCTTAAAACAGCCATGCAAGTTGCAGCAGGAGCCGCAGTTCAGGAAGAGAAAGGCCTCCTTCCGAGGGAGGAGCCGCCGGGAGGGGCGGGGG
>PVHT020000170.1:10308101-10467037 GCA_004024745.2 Catagonus wagneri | reverse complement strand
CCCGGCCCATTCTCGAGTCTCAGAGGTGCAGCCGCAGGCAGGGTCCTCTGCTCCGAGGCCTTTCTGAGTGAGCTGTCGCGGAGAAGGTCAGGAGAGCTGGCTTTCCTCCAGGAGATGCCCTGCGTGTGTGTGGTCTCTGGCGCCATGTCCGCCTGGCCTTCCTTCCTGAAAGGGCTCGCGGTGTCTTTAGAACATCCAGGCCGTGATCAGCTTTCTGGAGCGAACCTGCGGCCGTGGGGTTGGGGTTCTTTCTTTTTCTTTTCTAAGTGAGGGTGGAAAGGCCTGGCGCAGGGAAAGCGCACGGTGGCTGCCCGCAGAAGCCACCCGGGCTTCACGGACTTAGCCCTGCGGGCAAGTGGGAGCAGACGCGTCACTGAAGCCCTTCGGCCTCAGGGTGACTGACTTCCTCCCCATCAGTCAGGCTGGCGTAGGGGGCTCGCGCTCAGAACACCTGCTGAAAAAAACAGAAAAAAATGACCTTGTTAGCGGCGGCCTGGACGCCTGCGGCCCGGAGCGAGCCTAGCGCGGTCCGAGTGGAGCCGGGTCTCCTGCCAGGGGCCGCGGGCGCTGTGCTCTGGTCTCGCGCTGGCGGGGAGCCGGCCCACTTGCAGAGAGTGGTGCGTGTCGGCGGCTTGAAAGGAAAGAAAGGCAATGGGAATGGGCGGAGTCATCCAGCTGATGCTTAAACAGGAGAGAAGCCGCCGCGGTGGTGCTGATCCCCGCCCCCCTCCCCCCCCAGCTTGGGAGCGGGTGTTAGAACCGGTTAGTGCGGCTGACCGGGGCCTGCAGGAGGCGGGGAGAGGAGGGGGTCTCCTCCAGTGACTGCCCTGACTTTGAACGATGCTTGGCCAGGGCGCCCAGCCCCTTTCCTCTTGGAGGTGTCCCTCGAGACCGGGCTCGGGGCTGGGGTCTGCCTGCTGGTCATCTGCAGCCCTGTGAGTGCTGTGGCTGCAAGGAGGGGCTGGCCGGCTTGGGGACCCCCCAGGATTTCCGCTGAAAGGAGCGTGCGGCCGGGCCCCCCAGGGGCTCCTGCCGCCTTGCCTTTCATGACTCGGCTCTTTGACCGGCCTGCTCAGAAGCAGGTCGTGCTGAGCTCAGTGTTGTTTGCAGGAACGTCATGATTCACTCCCGCTGCCTGTCCCGCCCGGTCCCGAGGCCAGAGGGGGGCTGCTGCTCCTCGGGCTTCGACCTTCTGCTCCTGCTGCTTCCGTAAATGGGGAGCCGCCCCGGGACTCCCAGCAGAGGTCCGGGCTCGCGCCGGCTGCCTCTCCTCCCCACGTCCCATCAGTCACCAAACCTCGGTGTCCCTGGGGCTCAGCGGGGCGAGGAGCTGGCATTGCTCATGCTTTGGCTCTGGTTCGACCCCTGGCCGGGGAACTTCTGCCTGCTCTGGGGGCGAGGCCGAAGAAAAATCGCCAGGCCTTAATGATTCTCCCTTGAAAATGGGCCACACAGCTTCCACCCCCTCCACGTCCGGCGGCTGGGGCCCTAGCGACCAGCTCGAGTGCATCGAGGCCGCTCGGCTTCTGGGGCCCCGGTGCAGGACTGGGACTCCGTGACTTGTGCCCTCGAGTTACAGCCCCCCTTTATTAAAACTCCCCAGGTCCCTGTTCTTCCCTTCAAAGTACTCGGATTTTCAATTCCACTTCTTTCTTTGGTGTAATTTTGCATCTGGAAGGTAAATATCATGAAGGCGGGGGGGGGGGGGAGGAGGGGTCTCATGGCATCAGTTCTGACACAGAGGGAGTGCTCAGTAAATACTTGTCAATGAGTGGATTTTAATTAGATGCAGGTTAATATTAAAGTGGATGCCGGGAGTGCGTAAGTGGGCAGTTCCTGACCGTTGTGGTTTAACGTTGGCTGAAAACGCGTTGGCTCCTTACCCGCGGTTGTCAGGCTTGGCACGCTTGGCACTGGAGCTGGGCACACCTTCGCGGTGGGGCTCCCGGGCACTTCAGGATGTGGGGCAGCATTCCTGGCCTGGCCCTGGGTGCCGGCAGCAGCCCTAGTTGTGACCACCACCATGTCCAGTGTCCCCCGGAGGCCGGGTCGCCCCAGCCGAGGACCACCGTCTACACCCAGGGGTCCCCGCACTGAGACGGCCGCCTGGGCACGTGCTCACTGTGGGCTCCCCTCCCAAGTGCAGGGGCCACTCAGCGGGCAGAGGCACGAGGCCCCGCCCAGCCAGGCCCAGCGGGCGGAGCCGGCCGCCGCAGAGGGGAGTGACCCGAGTCCCACCGCCTCGCGGGCCGGAGTAGCTTAAGGGAAGCCTGGGGGCCTGTTGTGCTCCCCGGAGGAGGTGGGTTCGGGAAGAAACCGGCCCTTTGCTAGGTAGTTTCTGACTCTCCCTCAGGCTGGGAAGCAGGCGCAGGTGCAGGTGGGGTGGCAGGCGCACCCCAGCTCCAGACGAGCCCCTGCGGCAGGAACGTAGGCGGCCTCGGTTAAGGGCACAGTGGCCTGATGGGAGTCTGCGTTCAGGACGGACCCCCCCCAGCTCCTGCCTGTCTCCGTTCCCAGTTCCCAGCTGCGGGAGGCTGTGTGGCTCTGGGCTGTTCCCTAGGAGCTTCCCAGAAGGCGGCAGGCTCCAGCACCCACCCAGAGCCCCTTCCCCAAGAGCGGGGCCGGGGAATCTGCGTTTCAGCCGGCTCCCAGGGGCTCTCTCTGGTGGCCGCGTCTGAGGACGGGCCAGGCCCTGACCTGTGGGTCTCAGCCTCTTTTCCAGAATGCGCTCTGAGACTTTGGCCCCTCACGATGACACCAACCGGGGCCCTGGATTCTGGTCGGGGCTGCTCCAGGCAGTGCCCTTAGACCGGGGCTCGGCAGACGTTCTGTGGAGGGCAGAGAGTGCGCTCCCAGGCTCTGCAGGCCGCGGGGCCTGTGTTGCAGCTGCGCGTCCGAGTATCTTCACAAGACACGTGAAGGGCCACGTGGTCAGGCAGCCCTGTCCTGGCGTGGATCCAGAGAGGGGAGCGTGAACACTTGTGTGTACCTGCGCTCCGCGTTAGTCACAGTAGCCGAGAGGGGGACCGGCCCAGAGTCCACCGCAGCTGGGCGGGTAGACACAGGGTGGTGCCTGCGTGCAGCGGGCTGCTGCTGAGCTGAAAAGGGAGTGAAGTTTGGTGTGTGTCCCACCATGCAAGGGCCTTGAGAAAATCTGGTTAGTGAACCAGGCAGTTACCAAAGGTCGCATAGTCTATGATGCCACTTACGTGAGGTCCCTGGAGCGGCCGGATTCGTAGAGACGAAAAGTGGGGAGGAGGGGCTGAGGGCGGGGTGGGCACAGAGTTCCTGCTGGGGATGATGAGAAAGTTCGAGTGTAGACAGACGGTGATGGCTGCACAGCACCGGGAGTGGTTATGACGCCTTTCGGTTGCACCCTCTAAGTGGATGGTTAAAATGACCATGTTAAGTGTATTTTACTACAGTTAGAAAAAAAGAATGGTTTTAAAAAGCAGGTGGCTCTTGGGCAGCGGTGACCAGACCGTGCTTTAGGCCAGCGCTCCGTGGATTCCAGTGTGGGGGTGGGCTCGGGAGCGCTCGGTCCAGCCAGAGGGATGGGCTTCACGGATAAGGGCGCTGGATTCTGTAGACGGTTCATTCCTTCCAGCTTTTCATCAAACCCAAGCGTCCCTTTCCTCGTCCCCAGAGAAGGGACAGACGGCCTCCTCCCCCGAGGCCCTGGAGCTCACGTGCGCTCAGGGCCCCCTGTCCTCCCCGCCTGTGACAACCCCGCCGTGCGCAGCCGTGTCTGAGTAACTGTGGGACTGACGCCCTGCAGACACGTGACGGCCCGGAGTGTAATTATGTGACATTGATGGGAGCGCTGTGTGTGTGTGCGCGCGCGCATGCGCGTGTGTGCGTGTCCGTGGGGGCACGTGTACATATGTGTACGTGCATTTTAGTAGTTTCCCAGCCGTGTGGAGCTGGTTGTCTCCGGCTCTGGCGCCCTGAGTTAGTGGCCTGCGCTGCACGTCCCTCACGGCTTTGAACTCCTCCAGGGAGCGCATGGAGCTTCTGGAAGAGGCCAAGAAGATGGAGCTGGCCAAGTTCCGCTACGTCCTGCCCGTGTACGGCATCTGCCGGGAGCCGGTGGGCCTGGTCATGGAGTACATGGAGACGGGCTCCCTGGAGAAGCTGCTGGCCTCCGAGCCGCTGCCCTGGGACCTGCGCTTCCGCATCGTGCACGAGACGGCGGTGGGCATGAACTTCCTGCACTGCATGGCCCCGCCCCTCCTCCACCTGGACCTCAAGCCCGCCAACATCCTGCTGGACGCCCACTACCACGTCAAGGTAGGGACGCACGGCGCCCCGAGCGGGGACCGGCCCCGAGCGCTGGCTGCTCAGGGCGCCCTGTGGGCTGGCGGGTTCTGGTCTTGTTGGCTGTCTTGTGGGGTCGGGCTGTGGTTCCCCTCGGTGGCTCCAGGGGTTGGGGTGGTGGGACTCTGGGGTGCTCTGAAATGGGGGGTGTCGGGGAGAGAGGGTGTCAGGGGCCCCTGCCGTTCTGCAAGGCCTGAGGAGAACGCAAGTCCTGCCCTTTTTCGATAAGTTTATAAAGCAGAAACGTATGCGTGACAATGTAGCCAAAAGTCAGGTGCCGGCCACTCGGAACCGGCGGTTGTCAGTGTTGTCAGCTTTTCATTTCCCTCCCTTAAAGGGCTGTTGTGTCCGCTCGGAGGCGGGGCACGTCCGTGGGTCTCCCACACAGCGATTTGGGTTCTGGGCTGACCCGTCTGATGTGGTCGCCACGTCCTCAGGAGGGCGAATTGGTGGGAAGGGCCCACACGCTGTGGCCTGGCTTCGAGGGCTTTGCACAGCGCTGTGGCCTCAGGAGGAGGGGGCCCGAGCTGTTTCTAGCCCTGGGCCTGGGGCCGCTCCTCGCTCCCCGCCTCTGCGGCAGGCACGGCGCTCCCGCTGAGCCGGCTTGTGGCCGGCGGTGGGGGTCAGTGTTCACATCAGACGCCAACTGCAAGGCGTCCTCAAGGAGGTGACGCTCAGGAGTGAGATTTTAGCCAGAGGCGGGAGGTGCCTTCCTGCAGAAGCGAAGCAGGGGACTGAGAAAACAGACAGCAAATTGGTGGCTCAGGTCTGCCCGAGTTCTCGCGTCTCCAGAATCCTGTTTGCTTCTGGTTGGGGTGCTGGCCTCACACGTGGCCCCCCGCCCCGCGAGCGTCAGAGCTGTGACGAGGAGCGCGGGCTCCGTGGGCGCCAGGTGCAGCGTGAAACCTTCGATCCCGTCTGGAACGCGCGCGGGAGAGGGAGGTGAGGACGCGGGCCCGGGAGCTGCCTGTCTGTGTGGACGGTGGCCTCTGCTAAGCTGGGGCTCGGAGGGAGCAAATCCAGGGCCAGTGTCGTCCGGCTGTACGTCCTTGAGCAGAGGTGACAACTAGGTTCTGCGGCCCAGAGCCCTTGGTCCCCACCACCAACCTGCTGCCGTTCATGAGATGCTCGCAGACGTGGCGTGTGACACACAGTGGGTAGCAGGCAGCCCCTGGCAGTGAGGGGGCAGGAGGGAGTTACTGGGACTCAGCTCGGGGCGGGGGTGGCTCTGGGGGGGACAGGTCTTCAGGGAGGACCAGGCTTTTCCACGGTCAGGAGCGGCGGGCACACACAGCACCCAGAAGAACCTTTAGGTGGAGGAAACAGCCCAAAAGAAGCCGTGGAGAATTCTGTGACTTTTAGGTCGGGGGAGCAGGAGGCATGGCTGGATGGGGTTGCAGGGCGTGGGAGGGCCACACGCGCTTTTAGGGATGCTGGGACGCCTTGTGACAGACGTGGCTTTCTGAGGGGTCTACTGATCCCACCAGGTCCTTGGACAGGTGTGTCCGCGGCCACGCCCCTTTGTGCTGTTCTTTGGAGTCAAGGATGGAGGTTGGCCCGGCTGGGCTTGCATCTCAGCTCCCTGTCCCCTGCGGCCCTCCTGACGTTACGTGGGATGTTTGGGGCATGAGGCTGTCCCTTAGAGGACCGCTGTGACTCTTCCTTCCAGGTGTCCCCTGGGGAGCCCAGCCCTCCCCACCTCTGCCCTGGCGGGGTATTGTTCTGGGGCTCGGTGCCCGGCCGGCGGGAGGGCCTGGGCCCTGGCTGTTACGAGTGGCCAGAGGATGCTGACCTTCCTGCGCAGTGGTCCCCGTGCCGGGTGCACAGTAGGTGCCCGAGCCCCGCCCAGTAGGGCAGTGGGTGCTGCTGGCCGCACCCGGACCGCCTGCCCCACGGGTCGTTTCTGCGGTGGCTTCTGAGGTTGCTCAGCCCAGGCGCCTTCCTCCACCAGCTGTCAGCACCTGACTTGGTGGGCCTGGCAGTTTTAGAAAGCGGGTGAGCCTTCCTTTAGGATCCAAGTGGGGCCTGGGGTGCTGGGAGCAGTCTGCAGGAGTAGGAAGGGAGATGACGCTGCAGCTTTGGGGCGCCAGCCCTGTTTTCCCGAGAGCCCTGAAAGGCTGGGAACGCGCTTTTCTGTGACTCCCTGCTTTATTTTAAAATATGTTTTATTGAGGGGAGTTCCCTTTGTCACTCAGCGGTAACAAACCCAACTAGTATCCATGAGGATGCAGGTTTGATCCCTGGCCTCGATCCAGGGTTGCCGTGAGCTGTGGTGTAGGTCTCAGATGTGGCTCGGATCTGGTGTGGCTGTGGCTGTGTGTACACCAGCAGCTGCACCTCCGATTCGACCCCTAGCCTGGGAACCTCCACATGCTACAGGTGCAGCCTGTAAAAAAAAAACAAAAGTAAAATTTATTTTATGGAAGTAGAATTGATTTATCATGTGTTAATTTCTGCTGTGGAGCAGAGTGACTCAGATATATAATATATTTGTATGTATTGTTTTTCAGATTCTTTTCCATTATGTTTTATCACAGGATGTTGAATAGAGTTCCCTGTGCTGTGCAGTGGGACCTTGTTGTTTGCGCATTCTCGGTATAATAGCTTGCATCTGCTAATCCCAAACTCTCAGTCCATCCCCCCACATCACTCCCCCTTGGCAACCACAAGTCTCTTCTCTGTGTGACTCCCTCATAACCCGCCGGGTAGTCACCGTGCCCAGCCCCAGACAAGCAGAAAATGTATTTACATGATATGTTTCATCTTAGGGAACAGCTGCTTGTCCGAGGTTCTAAGTTGGCCACTGATTTCTGGGCAGGTTTTAGTGGGTGGCTTTTTGGAGCAATAAACTCTTTATCTGGAATCTCTCTCCCTCTCTCTCTCTCTCTTTCTCTCTCTCCCTTTTTTTTGTGTCTTTTTAGGGCCCCACCCGCAGCATATGGAGGTTCCCAGGCTAAGGGCTGAATCGAAGCTGTAGCTGCCGGCCTTTGCCACAGCCACAGCAACGCCTAATCTGAGCCATATCTGCAACCGGTACCATAGCTCACGGCAATGCTGGATCCTTAACCCACTGCGCGAGGCCAGGGATTGAACCTGCGTCCTCATGGATGCTAGTCGGGCTTGTTTCCGCTGAGCCGTGATGGGAACTCCTTCATCTGGAATCTTGAATAAGGTCCTGAGTTGTCACTCACCCCCTTCCCTTGGCCCCTCCAGACTACATTTTTGTCCACAGGTAGGCCGACTTTCACAGCAGCCACCTGCTTTGCAAAGTGTATTAAAGACACAATATTAAATGAATACTTGATGTTAATATGAAGTATACTGAGGATCACCGTTAAAATATTAACTTTCATATCCGTAGTAAATCCATTTCAACTTGGTAATGAAATAACTGTTTAAAGTCTCAAGCCACGTTAATGGCCCGCTTGGCCCAGACCAGACTGTATTCAGAGGGAGGCCCAGGGCCCCGCTCTCTGTGGGCCCAAATGGCTGTTCTCTCCAAGGCGGCCCAGCCTGCCAACGCCCTTTATTAGTCTGTTGGTCTGGTCCGGCCGGGCCTGGAGTAGAAGGGGCCTTGGGGCCCCTGGGAGCACTGGCCCTGGCTGTTGCTGGGGCAGCGCTGGGTGTGAGGGTCCGCTTGTAATTTGCAGGGCGCTGGCTCTTCACAGGGCTCGCCACAATGTCCCACTGCCCAGGAACCCGGGGGCAGACGGGACGGCCCCTCCCTGGGCAGGACAGGCCAGAATGGGCAGCTGGAGGAATCCTGCAGGCCAGAGGGTCGGTGGCCGCCAGAGAATTCTCGTTTCGAGTTTATATTTTGGTGCCAGAGCTTCAACATCGAGTCTGTGTTTATTTGCTTTCCACCAAGTATTATCTTGACGCGGCTGGCTGCACCTGAAAACGGCAGAGGTGGACAGAGAAGGCTGCCAGTGCCAGGCGGGGGCACCGGGTGCCGAGGTCCCGCATCCCAGTCTGTCTTCAGTTCTGAGTTACAGGGTCCGGCTGCTGCGCTGGGAGCGGGACCTTTGCCCCCCCCTCCGCGCGTTCCCTCCGCCGCTCTGTCCCCAGTCCCGACCTGGGCCTGCAGGGTCGGGCTGATGGCTTTGTTCCGGGGAGCCGGCACCTCCCTTTGCGGAGCAGGAAGTTTCTTGAAGGCCAGAGGGCAAGCAGCTGCCGGGGGCCCCCGAGGTGGCCAGTCTGGCCTCGCGCACCTGGACCCGTGCCCGTCCTGGCGTAGCCTGGCCACAGAAACGGGGGGCCGGGCCAGTCCTGCAGGCTTTCTTCCGGTCACCCCCAGCGGGTGGTCAGAGACGCCCGCCCCCCGCCTCCAGGGAGTCCCGTCATAATTCTCCCTGTTCGTCGGTGACGACGCCAGGCCACTGGCTCACCTGTGGGCAGGGGAGCCCAGAATTAAAGGCCTGACTCAGTGCACTTCTGATCCCTCTAGAGGTGTGTTTGAGGAGGAGCCCAGGGTTAATTAGAAGGCTTAGAAAAATCCACCAGCCTGGAAGGAGAATTTATACAGGGCTCTTTTCCACGTGGATCCTGAGTCCCTTCATGCCGTGGACATGGCCGAATCCCACACACAAGGCGTGTTTCGCCGCCTCCGCCTCCAAGGGCTGGGATTTGCGCCTGGGGGCGGGGAGCTGGCGCCCCCAGTCTGCCAGCCTTGACTTCCCAGCTGTGGGTTTCCCTGAGCCTTCAGGCCACCTTTGCATAAGGGGGCGGAGGTGTGTGGGGCACCCCCTTGGCCGGTGGGCCTGCGGGGGAGGGGACGTGCATCAGACCTCCTCGGCATGCTGTGCGTTTGGAGGCAGCAAGCGTCTGCTCCCAGAATGTTCCAGGTGGAGGACCAAGGCCCCACCGAGGTTGGCGGGGTGCGTTTTGCTCACTTTAAAGGGCTTCTGAAGGCGCACTTCCCTTTAAAGAGCATGCTGCTGCTTGCCTGCCTCCCCAGCTGCGCGATGGCGTAACTGGTTTGCCTGAACCCTGAAAACTGAGCACCGCTCCCTCCCTCCGTGTGTGCGGGCCGGGCTGTCAGACTAACGCCCGAAGGACAAGGACGGACGCAGGGCAGCAATTCTGAGCTCAGAGGAAGTGAATCCCTTCCTTCAAGTGTAATCTTTCCCGCCGGCCGTGAAGTGCTTGCTGGCGTCAGACTTGGTTCTTCCCGGGCGGCCGTGCCTCCCCGCTGCCTGGGTGCGTTGTGCCATCCGGCCGGCTTGGGGGCCCGGCATGGCCGAGGGGGGCGTGATATGATGAGACGCCCGGGGACAGCATCGGGGCGCCGGTGGGGCCCGCTGACGAGCTCGATCTCACCGCTGTTTCAGATTTCTGACTTCGGGCTGGCCAAGTGCAGCGGGCTGTCGCACGCGCACGACCTCAGCATGGACGGCCTGTTCGGGACCATTGCCTACCTCCCTCCCGAGCGCATCCGCGAGAAGAGCCGGCTCTTCGACACCAAGCACGACGTGTACAGGTGTGTGACAGCCGTGTGGGCCGCGGGGGCTCGCGCTCCGAGCGCTGGTGGGCCCAGCGGCTCTTTGGTGCTGGCAGAGTAGAGGTTCAGTCCCAGTGAAAGGGCTTTGAGACCGTGGGCACAAGCTACCCCGGGACTGACCTGCGGGAGAAGGTTCTCTGCTGTGAGTGCCGGCCCCGGATGGAGACGCAGGCTCGGTGCCGGTTAGAGACAGTTGCGTAGCCAGGCAGGCTGCGCCCGTGCTGGGGAAGCTTGGCTGCTGGGACGGAGTGTGGGCTTTACTGCGTGTCTGCAGGAAGCACCTGCTGCTTTAAGTGGTCTGTCTGTCTGTCTGCGTGTGGATTTGGGCTCCAAAGCCAATCCCCTCTGGCCCAGAACTTACATTTCCTGACATCACTTACCTGGAACAGGAGCGCAGAGAGGCTCGGGGCTGTTCGCAGGCCCACGTGGGGGTGTCTCCGCCAGAGGACCGCTGAGTCATTCCGTCCCTTTTCCAAGTTGTAAAGGCCTTAATCCCGCAGGCCTCTCGGAGAACAGAAGAGGGAGGGCGGGGGCGAGCACACCCTTAAGCCCCTTTTTGTGGCTCTTGTCCCACAAAGGGTGACAGTCACCCCAAGCCCTGCCTTGGTGTCATCACCGCGGCCTGGAGTCCTGGCCGACTGGTTTGACCACAGCCACCGTGCACGCGCTTGGCTGCGCCCTGACCTGCACGCCTGCGGGCGAGTGGTGCTGTGGGTGCCGGTCACGGCTCAGAGGCCCCAGGGGACTGAGAGCCTCTGTTTATGTCAGACTTGAGAGTGTCAACTTTAGAATTTGTAGATTTCTGTTCATTTTCAGCAGGGACTTCCTGCATCTCTGTAAACGGCTGCTATCAACCCAGTACAGGTTGGTACCTCGGTCTTCAGACTTCTGGTTTGCGGCTGTTTTGTTTTAATTTACCAGAGAGCTGGCTCTTAGGCACAAGTGAAGAAATCAGTCTTTTCTTTCCAACACTTGTCTTTCCAGGATTGGCTTTCAGGCAGCGAGCACCTGAGACTGAGTTCAGTAACAAAGATATTCATATAATTATATTAAAATATTTGAAAAAAAAGTTACCATGTTGAGCTCTTTTGAGGTGTATCCAGAGTAATTTTATATATAATTTCCAACAACTAAAAATGGCTCTGGGAGGAATTCCCGTTGTGCCTCAGCGGTTAGAGAACCCGGCTAGCATCCATGAGGACATGGATTCCATCCCTGGCCTCGCTCAGTGGGTTAAGGATCCGGCATTTCCCTGAGCTGTGGTGTAGGTTACAGATGTGGCTCAGATCCTGCGTTGCTATGTTTGAGGTGTGGGCAGGCAACTACAGCTCCAATCGGACCCTTAGCCTAGGAACCTCCATATGCTCTGGGTGTGGCCCTAAAAAGACAAAAAGACCAAAAAATAAAATAAATAAAATAAAAAAGGCTCTGGGGGAGTTCCCATTGTGACTTAGTGGAAATGAACCCGGCTAGTATCCGTGAGGACTCGGGTTTGATTCCTGACCTCGCTCGGTGGGTTAGGGATCTAGCCTTTCCGTGTAGGTTGCAGATACGGCTCAGATCCCCAGTTGCTGTGGCTGTGGTGCAGGCCAGCAGCTGTAGCTCCTATTTGACCCCTAGCCTGGGAACTTCTATATGCTGCAAGTGGGGCCCTAAAAAAGAAAAGGAAAGAAAGAAAAGAATAGCTCTGGGACTTTCAGCCAGCTGCCTCCCCTTCTTTTCCACGTAAAACCCCTGGATGACATCCTAGTAGGCAGGTCCCTGAGGAAGGGTTTTGATGCCCAGTGTTTGCGGGGAGCAGATGTATATGAAGCCGACACGGCCGTTCTCCCCACAGGCTGGTGGTCCAGGTACAGGGTGGCCTTCGTTTTAGCGGCCCCTTGTGCTCTTCGCTCAGACAGCTCACTTGCTGGGGATTGTCTGCCGTTTGGCATCTGAGCTTTCAATGTGCCTTTCAGTGTGTAGGCTGGCGACTACAGCTCCGATTGGACCCCTAGCCTAGGAACCTTCCGTAATAGGAGTATCTGCCCGGGAGTTCCTATTATGGCTCAGAGATTAAGGACCCTCCCTGCCTTGTCTCCATGGAGACGTGGGTTCAATCCCTGGCCTTGCCGAGTGGGTTAAGGATCCAGCCTTGCTCTAAGCTGCAGTGTAGGTCACAGATGTGACTCGGGTCTGGTGTCGCTGTGGCTGCGGTGCAGGCCGGCAGCTGCAGCTCTGGTTGGACCCCTGGTCCAGGAACTTCCGTATGCTACAGGTGTGGCCATAAAAAGAGGGGAATAAAAGCGTTTGCCTGTTTAAAAAATTCCTGAAAGATATTTTGGTGGCCCCCTCCCCCTAAGAGTATGCCGTCTTCTCCCAGCTTGTTGCTGTGCACGAGAGACGCCGGCTCTGAGGGTCCGGCTCAGACACTGACGCCTTGTTTCCTTGCAGCTTTGCCATCGTGCTCTGGGGCGTGCTCACGCAGAAGAAGCCCTTCGCAGGTGAGTAGACGTGCGGGGGCCCAGCCGTCTCTCGGGGCGCAGAGGAGGGCGTGCTTTGTGAGCCTGTCCGTTGAGCAGGGGCTGCGAGTCACGGTCCCACGGCGGGGCTGCTTTGTCCTCCCAGTGGGTCCGCACAGGGACCCAGGGCCCACGGCAGGGCGGGCTTGTCCACAGGCCCGCAAGGTGCGCTTGCTGTATTATCCACCTACAGGAAAAGGCCCAGATTCCCGGGGGGCTGCTCGGGTCTTGCTGGGAACAGCATGCTCCTCGTGGGTGTATGATACAGTGTAACAAAGATTCTCGTTTTAACCCTGTAAATGGCCGTAGGTACACTCAGAGTGTGGGGTCCTCAGTGCTGTCCGTTTGCAGAACGTTCTGTGCTGGTGAGGCAGCTGTTCCCCCACCCCCACCTCCAGCCCCTGATGTCCTCTCATCTGCTTTCTGTCTCTGTGGGTTTGTCACTGTTGTTTCCAGCTAGTGCTTTAATTTGTAACAAAGTGGTTTTTTGTTTTTGTTTTTTGCTTTTCTAGGGCCTCATCGGCAGCATATGGAGGTTCCCAGGCTAGGGGTCTAACAGGAGCTATAGCCGCTGGCCTACACCACAGCCACAGCAACGTGGGATCCGAGCTGCGTCTGCGACCTCCACCACAGCTTACGGCAAGCCTGGATCCTTAACCCTGAGCAAGGCCAGGGATCGAACCTGCAACCTCATGGATGCTAGTCAGATTTGTTTCTGACAAATCTGATTTGTTGTGGTTTGCTGCACCACAACGGGAATCCCAAATTTTCTAATTTTTGACTGTAAAATACATCTAACATAAGAATGACCGTCCTAGTCCTTTTGAAGCGTGCAGTCCGGTCGTGCGAAGGACGTGCCGCTGGTGGGGCAGCCGACCTGCAGCCTGTGGCAGGTGTTGGCACAGTGGCTGCCCCAGGTCGGGGCTTTCCTTCCCCCACTGGGCCACCACCCACTGATTTCTGTCCTGGAGGCTCCTGGACCTTGCCTGGGATTATTGGAAAAGCCGTGTCTTTTCCTTAATGCAGGAAGACTTCCTTGTCCTCTGCAAGCATATCCGGGCTGCTCCCTGGTTTCTGTTTTGACCAAAAAGACCTCCAGCTGCAGACCAGAGTCGGTGTGTGGCCCCGAGTGGGCTGGTGGCGGTGCAGTGTGGTGGCCGTGCGGGGCCAGGCCTGTTTGCTGTCGCCCTGTCCCCTGCCGCCGCCTCCCGCATGAAGGTCCGAGGTCTGGATTGTCTGTAGCGTGGCCACATGCCAGCCTGACCACAGCCGGCGTCCGATGGCAGCCCCGAGGTCAGGCACAGGGTGGGGACGCCGTGGCCCCCGTGCTTTTCCGCTTGATAGGTGGGGTGTCTAGGTGCCTGGAGGCAGCTTGGGAACCTCTTCTGTCTGTTTGGCAGCAGAAAGCCCTCCAGGTGTCTAGATTCCTTTCCTTTTATTCGGAGGCCCCGCTGGGTGTCGGGGGCTGGGCTGTGACGGAAGTAAGATGGTTATCGCCCAGGGTTTAACGGGAAGGCAGAACGGGACATTAGAGTCGAAGCTTGGCCGCCGTCGGGGACTCCGGGCTCATTTTCCACCCCTGCTGATCTGTGTCTGCGCCTCTCAGGAGTCCCCTGGTCCTCCCGGCGTGCAGGAAGCAGGCATCTCGGTCCGGCTGGGTGGCGGGGCTTCAGGCCGAGTGAGAGCACATCTGTCCGCTGAGGGTCCCTTGGGCCCCTTGTCCTGGAACCAGGATGGCTGAGGGGCCGTGCTTGCTTCTGAGGGGTGCTGGGGAGGGGCCCTCACATTACGAGTGGCCGAGGAAGGGCCCCCGTCCACGCACCCCAGATTTGAAGGGACTGGGAGTCTGGCACCGATGGCAGGCCCTGCCCCGTGGGCTGAGAATTCAGGAACACTTTTTCATAGCTGCAGGGAGGTGGCTGGGTGATGTGACTCCATGTTCGATAAGTGTCCCTCCGTCTGGCGGACAGGGGCCCCTTGGAACCTGTCTCGTGTGATGTTTTTCTGCTTTGAGCTTGGCTTTCCTTTGAGGTCAGTGCCCAGGAATACCTGCTCCGTGATACCCGGCGGTGATTTCATTTCGTAGATCGCAGGTAGCTTCTAAAGCTGGGAAGACAGAGGACAAACGTGCCCCGCAGGCTTAAGGATGAGAGCGGCGTCTGCGTCTGGAAAAGGAAGGGTTCCCCGGCGGGTGCCGTGAGCGCGGCACGGTGATGCCCGGATGTGCCCCGTGAGCCGGCCTGACCCGAGCGCCTTCCCTTTGCAGATGAGAAGAACATCCTGCACGTCATGGTGAAGGTGGTGAAGGGCCACCGCCCCGAGCTGCCGCCCGTCTGCAGACCCCGGCCGCGCGCCTGCAGGAGCCTCCTGTGCCTCATGCAGCGGTGCTGGCACGGGGACCCCCGAGAACGGCCCAGCTTCCAAGGTGAGCGCCCCCGGAGGGGCTGCTCGATGGTCGTGCCGCTGTCCCCGCGGTGACGGGGTCCAGGGCCGGGACGTGGTCAGGGGCAGGCGAGGTCAGGAGGCTGTACAGAGACGGGGGGCCAGGGTGAGCCCGGCACCCACAGGTGTGCTCGCCTGTGGCACCTGCCCGTGGCCTCCAGCACCCAGGGCCGGGGTGGGGTGGCCCCAGCTGGCCACCCCCGTCTGCAGCTGCTGCGCCGAGAAGCCTATTCTGGGTGTTTCGGGTGGAGGTGCAGCCCAGCCCCTTTTAGGGATGATGTGACTGCTGGCCTGGGGCTTTCTTGGCCTTTCTCTTGGGGTCTTGTCCCCGGAGAACAGTGGTGTCCTTTGGTTAGGAAAGTGATCTTGATGCAATTAATTGGTCATTTTGTTCAAAGCTTACAGAGAAAATAGGGGGAATGAGGTTGGGGCCTCTTGCGTGCCGGCAGCGCAGGCCGTCGGGGTACACACTCTGGGGGCTGGCTGTTGGGGCTCTCCAGAGGAAGGCTTCTTGGGGACACAGGAATGCAGTGGCTTTTTACCTGGAGTCTAGTGGGGGCCCTGGTTTGGCCCCGGGGGTTGTCGTGAGCTCAGTGGGGCGCCGGCAGTGGGAGAAGCCGTAGAGCTGACCATCTGGAGACCTGATAGTGCTGGCCAGCCCTGAGGTCACACATTCAAGAGGAGCATCTGTGTCAGTCAGTGTCCAGGTGACACGCCCATCTGTGTTTTCTCTCCCAAAGAAATCACTTCCGAAACCGAGGACCTGTGCGAGAAGCCTGATGAGGAGGTGAAAGAGCCGACTCGAGAGCCAGCCGTGAGAAACCCGCCCGAGGCCGAGGCCGAGGTACTGGGGGCCTTCCCTTGGCCTGGTGTCCGCCGCTTTGGCTTTGAGCTTGAGTCTCTCCTTGCTGCAAATGCCCTGCCGGCCTGAATTGCTCGGCCCGGCTCTGAGGCTTGGGCCACCCCCTGTCCCCATTCCGAGCCGGCCAGCCTCGTGCTTGCCGCCCTGGCGAGCCGGCCACGGAGTCCTGGCTCAGCGCTGGAGGCAGGCCCCAGAGGCACTGGCCCGACTGGCTTCCTGCCCGACGGCACCTGTCCCCACCTCCTGTCCGGTTATGCCGGACAGTGTGGGCCTGAGCTTGACAGTAAAGAGCCCAGGGCTGGATGCTCGTTGAAGCCAGGGCGCCGAAGGCCCTGCTGGGCCGGGGTGGGGCGGGGCGGGGCTCTGGGGGTCTTTTTACACCTTGAGGCTGGGGATCTGGCCACTTTCTAACTGCTCGTAAATGTTTTACTCGGTGACTGCCACACGGTTATGTAAGTTGTGATAAGAAGTTCTAAGCATGCTGTGGTAATAGGAGTTACAAAGTGGAGTCTGATAAACTAACTTTATAAAGTGTTATTGGCTCACCCAGGCCGTGGCGTAAGGTGGGGGGTAGTCACCGTTTACCTGCTGTCTGAGCACGAAGGGCGTGTGCCTGAGGTCGGAGGGCAGAGGGACAGCGGGAGGTGACCCGGCCCCTGATAAGGAAAAGAAGGGCCCCACGAGTGGGCGTGACTCAGGGCTCCAAGCCAGCAGGTCAGAGCAGTCAGCAGTTCCCAGGAGAAGGGGACTTGGGGGCAGGTGGGCAGGAATCTGGAAGAACCGGCAATCACGCTCAGACTCTGGTCCCCAGAACCTGCCTTCCTCGCAGCCATTAGGAGCGCGCCTTCCAGGCCTGGTTGAGACGCAGCGGGGTGGGTGCTGGGCTGTCCCCGTAGCTGCGCCCCCCGCCCTCTGTCCACACGCAGCCCCCGTGCCACACTCCAGCAGCTCCCAGGAGAGTGGCAGGTTGGGACCCCAGCCCCAGTTTGTCCCCTTCCTGTGCGTCCTGTCAGCTCTGACCTGTTCTGGGTGGACTCGGCCAGCACAGGGGTCTCATGACTTGCAGTTTACTCACATTTTGTGTGGATAACCCTGGGCCACACTGCTGGGCAGCGCTGTGCTGGGAGCTTTGTCATTGTCACGTATGTGTGTGTGTGTGTGCGCGCGTGCGTATGAGTGCATGTGTGTGTGGGTGAGATTTCAGCGTCCTCCTGTGGGTGCACCCGGCGTGGGGTCCCTGGACTCCCCGAGCCGCGTGCCCCTCCCGGGAGCTCAGCGCCCCACCTGGCTCGCAGGGGATCCGCGCGTTGTCCCCCCACCCCGGGTCACCGAGGGGCGCTCACCCCCTCCGTCCTCGTCTCTGCAGGCGCCCGTGCCCGCCCCGCTCAAGCGAGCCTCCGCCCCGGCCTTCGACCACGACTCCAGCCTGTCCGAGCTGCTGTCCCAGCTGGACCCGGGCGTCTCGCAGGCCCTCGAGGGCCCGGAGGGGCTCAGCCGCAGCTCCTCCGAGTCCAAGCTCCCGTCGGCCGGCAGCGGCAAGCGGCTCTCGGGCGTGTCCTCTGTCGACTCCGCCTTCTCCTCCAGAGGGTCGCTGTCCCTGTCCTTCGAGCGGGAGCCTTCCACGAGCGGTGAGCGGAGGACCCTGCCCCCGGGAAATACCGGGCTTAGCCGTGGGGCTGGTGCTCGTCCAGCCCCCTCACGGCCACCTGCGGGATGAGGTGCGGGGAGGAGAATGCGGGCGTGCACGCTCAGGGCTACGGCGCAGGGGTGCCGGGGGGTCGGGGGGTGGGTGCAGACCCAGGAGGAAGAGGGCTTGCTCTTCCTGGGGTATCGGGGAATTCCTCCTGGAATGAAGGCTTTTCCCGGATGCCGAGGGCCTCCTGGGATCTTTAGAGCCGAGTGTTTCGGATGAAAGACGGCATTTGGGGCTGGGGAAGTGCCTTACAAAGGCACAGAGGTGGCCGAGGCCTGGCTGGACTGGAGGGAGGCAGCCGGCAATGACGCTGAGAAGAAAGAGGTAGCCCCCCCGCCCCGCCCGGAGGAAGGTGGGGAACCTCCTCTTCTCCCACGTGGAGGGCGACGTGTGGTCCTCCTCTCCGGGGAAGGGGGCGTAAACCGCCCCCCGGCTCCAACGGCCTCAGGCGGCATCTTCCTGCTTAGAGAGGACCACTCGCTGGCCCAGTTCAGAAGCCAGTGTCAAGGCGCCGAGTCCTGATCGGGTGGCTTCTGCTTTCCTAACACACCCCGTGCCCTGTGCCCCACCCCGACGCTTGCTCGACCCCTTGAGCATGTTTCATGGGCCTCAGCCCCCCGACAGTGTAGGAGGCTTTTTATGTCTAACGAAACCTTTTCCTCTCGAGTTAACAGTCCTACTGAAATGGCAGGCTCTGTGCTTTGAAGGTTATTCCAGAACCTTTTGCTATGCTGGGATGAGAGGTGCCATTTGGAGGCTGGGCTGGGAGCAGGTTGGTGGGCACGGGGCGGGGGTTGCCCGCGTGGTGGGGAGCTGCCAGCCCTCCGCTGGGGCGGGGGCCCCTGCCTGGTCTGTGCGCGCCATCCCGCCCCCCCCGTGCCTTCCTGTTCTCGGTCGCAGCCAAGGCCTGCGTCTCACGTCCTTGAGTCATGGCCCTGCAGGATGGCCAGCATGGTCTTTTACTTTGCAAACTGACAAAAGAGCACTTTGGAGATGTTCACGGACCTGCCCAAGGTCACCGCAGTAGGTCCTAGGGTAAATGGACGTGGACAGCACAGCACGACACCCGCACTGTTTCAGGTCACAGGCGGCCGGGGGCCCCATTCGGACCCTGGGCGGGTGGCCCCGTCTGACCCCGCCTCTGCTCTCCCCGCAGATCTCGGCACCACTGAGGTCCAGAAGAAGAAGCTGGTGGATGCCATCGTGAGCGGGGACACCAGCAGGCTGATGAAGATCCTGCAGCCCCAGGACGTCGACCTGGCCCTGGAGGGCGGCGCCAGCCTGCTGCACCTGGCCGCGGAGGCCGGGCAGGAGGACTGTGTCAAGTGGCTGCTGCTCAACAACGCCAACCCCAACCTGACCGACAGGAGGGGCTCCACCCCGCTGCACGTGGCCGTGGAGAAGCGCGTGCGGGGCGTCGTGGAACTGCTGCTGGCCCGCAAGATCAGCGTCAACGCCACGGACGAGGACCGGTGGACGGCCCTGCACTTCGCGGCCCAGAACGGGGACGAGGGCAGCACGCGGCTGCTGCTGGAGAAGAACGCCTCCGTCCACGAGGCGGACTGCGAGGGCCGCACACCCGTGCACGTGGCCTGCCAGCACGGCCAGGAGGGCGTCGTGCGCATGCTGCTGCGCCGCGGCGTGGACGCGGGCCTGCCGGGGAAGGACGCCTGGGCGCCGCTGCACTACGCCGCCTGGCAGGGCCACCTGCCCATCGTCAAGCTGCTGGCCAAGCAGCCTGGTGTGAGCGTCGACGCCCAGACGGCGGACGGGAGGACGCCCCTGCACCTGGCCGCCCAGCGCGGCCACTACCGGGTGGCCCGCGTCCTCATCGACCTGCACTCCGACGTCAACGTCTGCAACCTGCTGGCGCAGACGCCCCTGCACGTGGCCGCAGAGACGGGCCACACGAGCACCGCCAGGCTGCTCCTGCACCGCGGCGCCCACCGGGAGGCCGTGACCGCGGAGGGCTACACCGCCCTGCACCTGGCCTCCCGCAGTGGGCACCTGGCGACCGTCAAGCTGCTGCTGGAGGAGAAGGCCGACCTGCTGGCGCGCGGGCCCCGCAGCCAGACGGCGCTGCACCTGGCCGCGGCCGGCGGCCACTCGGAGGTGGTGGAGGAGCTGGTCTGCGCCGACGTGCTCGACCTCGCGGACGAGCAGGGGCTCAGCGCGCTGCACCTGGCCGCCCAGGGCCGGCACGCCAGGACGGTGGAGACGCTGCTCAGGCACGGGGCCCACGTCAACCTGCAGAGCCTCAAGTTCCAGGGCGGCCCCGGCCCCGCCGCCACGCTCCTGCGGCGGAGCAAGACCTAGCCTGCTGCCCCTGGAGACGGGGCCCGCGGGGTCCCGGTCCCAGCGCTGTGCTCCTCTCGCCGCGTGTGGCCGTCGAGAGGCAGGTGGCTGCTGACTCTGGACTGGCGCCGGCGTCTGCTTGGGCATCGCCCTCTGGGCCTCGTCGGTCTGGCCGGGCTTGGCCGTCTGCCCGTCGGTGCGCGGGTGCCGGAGGGGGTGTGGCTCGGAGGCATTTCGCTGCGCTTCTGGCTCGTGCCCTGGGTCCCTTGGTGACAGAGCCGGGAGGCCACCGTCCCGGGCCAAGCCGCCGGTGACCGCCCGGATCGCGCCGTCCGGGGAGGCAGCCGCGGGAGGAACCGCGTCTTTTCTCTCCGCTGGCAGCGGCAGGCAGAGAAGCCTGTTCTAGAAAGTCGTAGTGGAATGTCTGTTTTCTAGCGTATCTTTAATAGGTGGGCAGTGTCCACTGTTGCTGTGGATCCAGGAAAACCAGTCCCGTGGTCTAGTCCGTGAGGAGTGACTGCAGGACAGGTCGGTAAGACAAAGCCCGTCATCGGACCCGCTCTTTTTACGCGCGCTCGCTTGTCTGCTGGTCCGTCCTCGTGAGCGGCCGCACGCATGTGCTGACAGCGCCGCCTCGTTCATTTCTTACCGTGGAACCCGTCAGAACTCGAGTCAAAAGTCTAAATCATGAAAACTGAGCTGACAGCCTCAGTTCGGGACTGAAAACAGTGTTGTCAACTTAAAACCACCTTTCTGCTCGTTTTCTTTCCAGATCTCATTTTCGGCGAGGGGATGGTTTGTGCTGAGCGATACTGTTTCGGGGTCTCCTGGGGGGTTTCTGACCTGCTTTACAAACGGCTGCGCTGTGCAGGGGCCCTGGCTTTGGGTCCAGGAGACAGCCTCACGGTCTTGGATGTAAAAGCCCCGCTCTTTGTCACCTGTGTCGCACATGCCGCTGCTGGCGCCACTTTGCTGCAGGGCCTGCCCTGTGTGCGGACACGGCCGCTGGCCTGGTGTGTGAATCCGAGGTTGGTGTTAACGTACCGTGTATGTTAATGTGAGTCTGTAGACAGGATACTTCTTTCCTGTGACAGGAAATACCCAGACTGCTTGGAACTGGCTATGTTTTAATATGCCCTGTGCTTTTCATACGTTATGCTACCGTTGTATGTAGAACACGTGGAAGAAAAAGGTTTTCTTTGATATCAATAAAGCTGTTTTCTTCCTACTTTTTCGAAGCTGATGAGACCTTTTTTTTCTTTAATGGCGGCGCCCACGGCACGTAGAAGTTCGCAGGCCAGGGACTGAATCCGAGCCGCAGCTGTGGCAATGCCAGATCCTCTAACCCACTGTGCCGGGCTGGGGATCGAACCTGTGCCTCTGCAGTGACCCAAGCCACTGCAGTTGGATTCATAACCCATTGCACCACGGTGGGAAACTCCCCGGTGAGACTTTATTTTCATGTTCATGTAAATGAGCTTGAATACTCTGATTTAGCAAAGCAGAGTTCGAGGCAGGCACATGTGTGGGTGGCAGTGCCTTTCAGAAGGGCAGTCTGTGTGCCCTGAATTAACCTGTGATCTGGGAGACCCGGGCTGCTGCCTCCTTAGCCTGGGCCCTTCCACGTGTGTGGGCCAGCAGGAAATTGATCTCATCTTGGTGGAAGAAGCTCCCAGCATCAGAATTTCTGTTTCTTTTTAAGTGTTTATAATTCTTATTTTCATTTGTTAACATCACATTTTGAAATATTTTTAAATCACAGAAAAGTTTTAAGAATAGTATGTGGAACTCTGGTGTACCTTTCATGGATTCCCCATTTGTTTACATTTGATCTCATCTGCCTGATCATTCCCTTTTCTTTCTGATCTTCCCTCTCATCCGTCCCCCTAACCCACCCATCCATCAGTTTCCCGCCTCTATTCACCCACGCCCTACCCATTCTCTAGACATCTCTTCATCCAGCCATCCATCATCCATCTGTCCATCTATCCATCCATCCATCGCCCACTACCGTTTATCTGCCACCTAGTCAGCCATCTCCCCATCCACCTGTCCATCTGTCCATCCATCCATCCATCGCCCACTATCCATTTATCTGCCACCTATTCAGCCATCTCCCCATCCACCTGTCCATCTGTCCATCCATCCATCTATCTGAGTAGGTTGCAGACTATACCTTATGACTCCTCAATAGTTAAGTGTGTATTTTCTAAAAAACAAGGACTCTCTCCTATGTAGCCGCAGTGTACTCATTCAAATCAGGAAGTTAGCGTTGATAAAATGCTGTCATCTATCTACAGATCCTATTTAAGGATTTACTCATTGTCCCCAAAATGTCCTTCATGGAAAAATTGCCACCACTTGTAGCACCAGGACTCCATTCTCTTCCTGGCCCTGGACCCATCTGTGTTTATTTGTCGAGATGCTTCAGGCTTCAGTCCTTTGTCCTCAGTCTTGTCTTTTATGACCTTGCTTTAGGGGAAGGACAGCCAGTTAGCTTGTAGGCTGCCCGCAGTCTGGGTTTGTCTTAGTTCTCTTCTGTATTTAATTTAGGTTAAGTGTTTTTGGTAGAGGTGATATTGAGCTTACCTCTTAATGTCTTATTCATACCATGATGCGATTGCAGATTCTCATTTGACCAATGGACTCCACTCCGTTATTTCTTTTTCACTCCGGGGGTGTTCAGATGATCCCTGATTTGGCCCCTTCACACCAAAGTGTCCCTTTGACACATCCCCATTCTTTGAGCACTTCTTGGGTTTTGACACAATGAGATGGTCTAGGCTCATCCTATAGTTCCTTCTCCCCAGCCTCAAAAACAGCCCTTTCTGGGAGCTCCCACTGTGGCACAGTGGGATTGGTGGCATCTCTGGAGTGCCGGGATGCAGGTTCGATCCCTGGTCTGCGCAGTGGGTTAAGGAGGTGGCACTGCTGCAGCCGGGGCGTAGGCTGCAACTGTGGTTCAGATGTGATCCTAGCCCGGGAACGCCGTACACTGGGGGGTGGCCAAAAAAAGAAAAGAAACAGCCATTTCTCCAAGGAAACCAGTTTCCTTGAGCCAAGAATGGTACTTAGAAACCAAGATCTGGGCATTAGATGTGCTCATTGTCCCTGGAGTGTCATGGCCTCTAGGAGACGGACCTGGGAAAACCATGTGTGTGTGACTTAATGTATTTACACACACATATCTCTGTGTCTTATTGGGAGCCATGATGACATGTCAGAGCCTTCAATTATAGTCCCACAGGGCTTATTCTCAAGCATCCATGTTGTAGCTGCCTCCCCTGACAACATCGTCCCCCACACATACTCTTGGCTCCTTCCCCAAGTGTGTAGCATCTCTGCTGTGCTGGTGGCCTCCTCATTCTCTGTCCTTTCACGCAGCCTGAGCTGACAGCTTCCTTTCTGCCTGTGCACAGCTGTGCACCAGCTGACCTCCCTGGCCCGTGACACGAGGTTTCTTTCTAGAATTCTTTTGTGCCAGGAATCAAGACCTAGGGGCTTTCACTTATAAGCCTCTGCCATTGGGCTTAGGTTTCCTTTTCCACCAGTGTGTGTCCATCATCCCCCTCCCTGCCTCCAGACAGTTTAGCAACATTTTTTCCTTCTTTGATTCCCAGAAAGTTTAGGCCTTTCCCCCTTTTTTCCTCTGATCCCTATTTCATGCTTTTTCATTTAGGAGCGTCTTCTGGTTTGAGGACTGTGTGAACTTTTAGACTTTCTGCTTTAGGGGGAAAAAAATGCATTTTTATTCCTGGGAGGAATCGAAAGTCTTCAGATGCTCTGCTGTTGTTCTGGGGCTGAAGGTCTCTTGACACCGTCAGATGCTCCCCCACAGGGACTGGCCCTGGAGAACATCAGAGAAGCGGGCCAGCCGTTCTTTGGCAGCTTTGGGACGAAATGGCAGTTTCTGTAAGAGAAGCAGTTCTTAGCTGGAGCCAAGCGGGTCCACGGCAGCGCCTTCCAGCACCAACATTCACGTCCACGGACGACCCCGCTCACCGCAGTCCTTCCTGCAGCCTGGGGCTGAGCTTAGAACCAAGGCTGACGCAGCGGCTAACGTCCCCTTGCTGCTGCCAGGACCTCCAGGGCGGGGACCAACCAGCAAATAGCAGAGGTCTCAACCCCAGCCTCGGAGACGTGGTCCTCTGGGCTCAGCTGCCTCATGATCGTAGTGTCACCATGTCACCCTTTGAGACACACCTGCAGCCTCACTCTGAGAGCAGAGAGGTTAGACGCCTGACCATGAACGGCGCGTCCATGGCTTCAGGACTCCGTGTCCTACAGATGACAGGACACTGGGCAGATTCCTTCCGGCAGCCACACAGCCCTGGCGTCCCCCAGTGACGGCCACCAGCACACACGCCGGGGTCCCTGATGGCTCCCTCAGGAAATGACGGGGTTACCAGCTGACGGCTCCCTGCCACTGATCAGCCAAGAGCGCCGTCTTCTTCCGGGCGGTCGGGGCTGAGCCTTTGCCGGAGAAGTTTCATTGTGTTCACCGCTAGCTGCTTATTTCAGAAGCCTGGCGGTGGCGGTGGGATTAGGCCCTCCTGTTGACTCGGTGGCAGAAAGGAAGCTGGCGTTTGCAGAAGCTGGTATTGGGCAGAGTCCTTGCCCCTAAGCTTACACTGGGATTGTCCAGGTTCTCAAACACTTTGAGTCTTGACCCTGGACAAGTTCTCCCCACTCAGCCTCCCATCCTCCCCTCTTCCCTCCCCTCCCCCGTCCTCCTCTCTGTCTCCTCCCTTCCTTTACAACAGCCCTGTGTGTCTGTGTGCTAACACTGACCGGGGTACCCGGTGGCTCCGACGGCGACTGTCGGTGAGCAGAGGCACTGAGTGAGCAGGTTCCATGCTAGTCACTGCTTTGGGTCCCACTGGCCAAGGAAATGTACTCCTTCATGATTCCAGCGTCAGGAATGGCTGGATCCAGGCAGTCACAGTGTCACCCTCCCCAGTGTTAGTTTCACGAGTGGGCAGACAGGCTGCTTGCAAAAAGGAAAAAAAAAAAAGTCCAAACTTAAATAAGCTCAGCTGGTGGATCCCAGTAGAAAGAGGGCTTCTCTCCCCCAATAGCTCCCCTTTCCCTGAACCCCAAATTAAACACTAATTCATAGAAACTCAGACACTCTTTTCTTCCCCACACTTTCACAGCTCTGAGAGAGGTGACATCTTACAGGTGAAGCTGGCAGCATTTTTCTCTTTCGGAGATGCTTTAGATAATGGTGCCTTTTATAATTCATGGCATCTCAGAATTGACGTCCCAGGCAGCCCTCTGCCCAGCCGTGCCCTTGGCTATGGCCAGTTCTGGTGGCCAGGGGACGAGACAGTTCCGGATGACAGGCTGGGTCAGGCGGGCTGCTCTCACACCTGAATGTGCGGGTGGCAGTTTCCTACAGAACAGTCAGCTCCCGAAGGAAAAGGTGGACTAGAGGCTGGGGACTGACGGCTACGGGACGTGCCATACAGAGAGCCCTCACAGCTGCCGGCACCACCTGGGGACCTGAGTTGCGTGCGGATTGTGGGTCTGGGCATCTTCTCAGGAATCGGACAGCGGCTCCCTGACCCAGGGAACCCTGGGAGAGGGGTGGCAGGGGTGGCAGAAGGACCACCGTCGGCCTGGCGGTGGAGTCGGAGCCCAGTGGCTTCGAGGCCACAGCAGGTGTGTCCGAGAGAGAATCTCGGGGCCCCTTGATAAGATGCAGCACAGGTGGAGGAAACCCCCCTGCTCCCAGGCTCCTGAGGCCCCCGAGGGGCGAGGAGGAAAGTCGCCCCCGGTCACTGAGCTCCACCCGGACCCCCGCCTCGGGAGTGGGGGCGGGGAGCACCCCTGAGCCGCGCCGGACCGCAGGTCGAGCCTGACTGAAGCGGACGAAGCCACCAGCAAGGCCAGTGGGAAGAGTCCTCTTGCTCAGGCGACCACCTCTGCAGGCCAAGTTCAGTTTAAAAACAAAGGCGCAGCTGTTGGATGAGGACGAGGAAAGAGCACAGTCAGAGCGAAGCTGGCTCAGCTCGGAGGCGCCAGGCTGCTCATTTCACACCTACGCGTCCGTGCAGAGAGGGCAGGCTTGAAGTCGTGTGTGACTCCAGAAAGATGCTCCCCGGCGGCTGCGAGCTGCTGCCCCGGGGAGTGGGGGTCCAGGGCGCTGGGGGAGGGCGCCCACTTGGTTATGACACGTGAGTGGGTCGGATGCGGTCACCTGGCTCCGTCAAGCCTCGGTCCCTCCGGGGCGAGCTGAGGGTGAGCTCACGCCTCCTCCTTGCTCCCGGAGTCGCTGCCGGGCCGCCCGGCCACTGGGAAACAAGACCCGGGGGCGGAGGCCACTGGGGGTCAGTGGGGAGTGGGGTGCGTGGGGCGGTGGCCCCCGACTGGGAGAAAGCTGGCTTCCGAGGGTGGCCCCCGCCTCCTCCGTCTTTCCAGGCAGCTCCGCTAGGTAACCCACCAGCTCCCGGAGAGGAGGTACCTCGTGCCTCTCCCGTGCCTCCAGGGACAAAGCCAGCCAAAGGTGGATGTGTTCAGTCTGACTTTTAAAACGTCCATTTGGGAGTTCCTGTTGTGACTCGGCGGGTTAGGAACCCAGCATAGTGTCTGTGAGGATGAGGGTTCAATCTCCGGCCTCGCTCCGTGGGTTAAGAACCCCAACTTGCTGTAAGTTGCTGAACAGGTCGCAGATGCGGCCCAGATCTAGCATTGCTGTGTCTGGGACGTGGTGCTGCAGCTACGGCTCCGATTCACCCCCTGGCCCAGGAACTTCTCCATGCCGCAGGTGCAGCCATAAAAAGAAGAAAAGAGGAATTCCCGTCGTGGCTCAGTGGTTAGCGAATCTGACTAGGAACCATGAGGTTGCGGGTTCGATCCCTGGCCTTGCTCAGTGGGTTAAGGATCCGGCGTTGCCGTGAGCTGTGGTGTAGGTCCCAGACGTGGCTCAGATCGTGCATTGCTGTGGCTGTGGCGAAGGCCTGTGGCTACAGTTCCTGTTAGACCCCTAGCCTGGGAACCTCCACATGCCGCAGGTGCAGCCCTAGATAAGGAAAAAAGACAAAAAAAAAGGAAGAAAAGAAAAACATCCATCTTTAGGGATGAAGGCACCAGACTCTGCAGGGCACAGATAGACACAGGGACCTCCGAACGTCCTTGACCAGAGCTGGTGGAACCAGACAGTCCTGCCCTGCCCCTACTCCGTCAAAGACGCGTTTGAGCCCGATGTGCCTGGCCCGTGACTCCTTGCGTGTCTGGAGTAGGGTTGTGGGAAGGAAACCACTGGGAGGAAATTAGGTCAATTCTCTGCACTGATGGGTGAGAACTGCACCTCCCCTCCAGCCCCTCTCCTTTCTCTGCATCCAACACGTCTAGGCAGCAAGTCTATAGCCCTGACAGTTAAAGTCCCCACTGCCCATCATCCTGCGGAGACACCTGCTCATTGATAAGCCCCGTCCATGCACATGGGACTTCCAAACATGGGTTTCTAAGTCACAGCAGGAATATAAACAGGGAGCCCACTAGACACAAAGACAGATAAAGGCACCACGGCAACAAGCAGAGAAAACAACCAGAGAAAACAGAACATAGAGCAGGAGAAAACTGAAAAGTCTGTAATTATCTCAGACAGAACATAGATTTTAAATAAGTGGAAACCAAAACAGGGGTGTGCGTGTGTGTGTGTGTAAACATTTAGAGAACAGAGATTGAAATTGTTTTAAATGCGGTGAGAGAGGCAAAACTCTTAAAAGAAGGAAAAAAGGTCAGAGTCTTTCCAGGAGGCCCGGCATCCCAGTGACAGGAGTTCCAGGCCTAAGGAAGAAAACACGTCCAAAGTGAAAGACAGAGATCGTGGCTGGAGAAGGCCCACCGTGTGTGCAGGGGGTGGCTGGGTGGACAGCCGACCGGAGCGCAGCACCCTGGAAAGTGGGGATGGGGTGGAGAGGGGGGACCTAGAAGCTCCCAGGGGGTTGGGGAGGGACTCTCCCTCAGGTGGGCTCTGACTTCAGACCACAAAGGACAAGCTGGGGAACACGAGGTTAGTGCCGCCCATGTTCTAAGGAAGGTGGTTTTTCCGTCTGGGAGTCCTTGAATTTTCTCCTTTCTTAACTTTGTTTGCTTTTCCGTCTTTTGCTCTCCGCGTGCGCCCCGTGCCACTGACCTCTGCGTAGGAGCTGTACCTCTACGTAGCGCTGACCTCTACGTAGCGCTGACCTCTACGTAGGAGCTGTACCTTCCAGCTGCTGAGTGGGGCCGACCTGGCGATAACGGGGCTGGGTCTAGTCTGGAGTTAACCCGGCCATTGACATATTTATCTCGTCACTCTGTTTTGCGTTTTTATTTATTTTTTATTTTTGTGTTTTGCGTTTTAGGGTCACACCTGCGGCATATGGAAGTTCCCAGGCTACGGGTCGAATTGAAGCTAGAGCCGCCAGCCTACAGCACAGCCACAGCAACATGGGATCCGAGCCGCGTCTGCGACCTACACCACGGCTCACGGCAACACCGGATCCTTAACCCACTGAGCGAGGCCAGGGATCAAACCCGCAACCTCACGGTTCCTAGTCCGATTCGTTAAACGCTGCGCCATGACGGGAACTCCACTAGTTGGGTTCTTAACCCACTGAACCACAGCGTGAACTCCTGTTTTTGATTTCTAAAGTTCTACTTCTTTCCTTCTGAATCTGCTTTTTTCGCCCCAGTAGTGTCTGTGTTCGGGCCCTCGTCTGACAGCTCTAACCATTTAAACCTGCCTGTGTAAAGCCACCGTCTGATAATCGTCTTATCCGAGATTCTCGGGGATCTCATCGTCAGTCTGTGCTGGCTCTGCTGATGGACTGTCGCCTTGCGTTTGACAGTTTCGGACCGCGAGCTCGTTTTCAGCGGGGCTCCCCCCGTGAGAAACCTCTGTGCCGGAGCTGAGGGTACGTTTCTCCTGAGAGATTTTGTGTTTGCAAGATTCTCGCTTGCGTTGCCGGCCGGTGCTCATTTTTATGCTCATCTCAGGCGCCGTGGGGCCCAGGCTGCAGAGTGTACACCCTTGAACCTGACCCCTGAGGGGAACAGGCCGTCTTCACAGCCTCGCTGGTTCTTCTGTGGTTTTCTTTTGTTTCGTTAACCGCCTGTGGTCAAGGCAAGGCAGAGACACGCGTGCTTTGGGGTCTCCTCTCTTTGCTGGTAGATGGTTCTATTCCTTGGCTGGGGGAGCTGCAAGCGTCTCACTTATAACAGCTGCCTCGCACTGGCCCCGGCCTCGCCTCGGGGCCCAGGATGTTTGACAACCCCCCCCCCACCCGCCCCCCAGTCACCTTCTGAAGCATCCGTGCGCCCCAGGCTGGGCCCTACTGTCCTCTTCTCTTTTGGCCCCTGCAGATGGTGTCCCCTTTCTTCCTGGTGTGTGTAGCTGGTCATTTAAAAGGCTTCTCGCATTTTACGCCGTGTTTCTAGCCGGGTGGCGGGAAAGTGCTGGGTCTGGCCCACTCCGGGAAGGGCCTGTCCAGTCATACTGACCTAGTCACGGCAAGGTATGAGGAGTCAGTTGGATTTCCTTGCGGACGGTGACATAGCTACCCTGGGTGGCTGCGGGCGTGGGTGGGGTTGTTATGAAAGAGCCAAATCTTCATCGTCCACAGTCAGAAAGGAAGATTTAAATCAAACAGAAAAAGCAAAGAGCAGAGGAAGCGTGTGATGGGGTGAATACTTAAGAGAGAGCTTCAGGATTTGTACGTGGGGAGTTCCCTGGTGGCTCAGTGGGTTAAGGACCTGATGTTGCCACTGCGGTGGCGTGGGTTCGATCCCTGGCCTGGGAAGTTGCACAAGCTATGACGGGGGTGGGGGTGGGGGAGATTTGAACGTGGCTGCCCCGCCGTGTGAGAGCTGCATCTGAGCGGTGGGCCACCAGCAGGGCTGGGGTCAGCTCTGTCCTGTTTCCTTTGAGGTTTTCACTTTTTACCCTGAGTATTTTTTTTTTAAACTTTTTACACTGATTTGATTTTAAAAACACACAAACTGTCACCCAAGAGTCTAAAAACGTTGCCTACACTTGTTGGTTTGCTGACGAGTGGCCCCGCCGGGCTCAGGAACGAGCGAAATTTGGGCTGTCAGGGCAGACACCCGCCTCTCGGAGGAGTCGCCAACTGCAGGAATCAGCGGGGTCTGCTTGCGCTTTTCAGGGCAGCTGCCTCGAGTTCCAAGGTCAAGTCAACGAGTGGCCTTCAGCGCCTCCCAAGGGCCGGCCCCGCAGCTGGCAGATGAGAGCCTCCTGCACCTCAGGAGGGGAATGGGAGATGCCTGCACACGACCCTCACCCGTGATCAACCATGAGGACGTGCTCTGTTGATTCTTTCCATCAACTTCATTTTTCCCCCTCTTTTAATAGTTTTATTGAAGTATTGTTGCTTTACAAGGCTGTGATCATCTCTGCTGTACAACAAAGGGATTCAGTTCTACATAGACACACACCCACAGTTTTTCAGATTATCCCGGAATGTGGAGTCAAATTTTCTGCACCCACTGGCAGTCATTCCATATACAGCGGTGCGCCTGTGCCAGTCCCAGTCCATCCCGCACCCCTCAAACCTGTCCCCTTGGTAGCCACAAGTTTGCTTTCTATGTCTGTGTGTCTGTTTTTGTTTTGTAAATTCATCTGTATCTGTTTTTAGATTCCACATATAAGTGCTGTCATAGACTGTTTGTCTTTGTCTGTCTGACCTCCGTCACTTAGCATGATAATCTCATTGCTGCAAATGGCATTATCCCATTCTTTTTCATGGCTGAGTAATATTCCACGGTATGTATGTACCACATCTTCTTTATCCACTCATCTGTCGATGGACATGTAGCTTCTTGCTTCCAAGTCTTGACTATTGTGAATAATGCTGCTATGAACATTGGGTTGCATGTGTCTTTCCGGACTATCGTTTTCTCTGGGTACGGGCCCAGGAGTGGGATTGATGGACCATATGGTAGTTCCCTTTTCAGTTTTTCTTGCTCCATCGATTTAGATCCAATCCAGTGACTTCGTAATTAGTCCACACAGATTTTCCTTTCCACGCAAACCAACCCTCAGAGGCTCACGGTGGCTTCTTGGGAAGGCGGCGTAACCAGAGAACTTTCCTTCTCCTTCCTTTAGCCCCGAGTGGGAATAATCGGTGTTTACTTGGCGCTGAGTAACCGGGTGGGGCTCCTCCAATGAGCCTGTTCCTCCGGCTTCCTCCCTTCCTCCCTCCGCCCAGACCCGGGCTCTGCCTCCGTCCGTGGGAGGCACAAAGCCCCATCTCTCCCCGAGGCCCTAGCCAGGTTTCCTCCAGCCGCGCCGGCACGTGCACAGACCTGGTTATTTCACGTGGCCCCGCTGGGCGGTGGCAGGCCATGGGGCCCCACCTGTGACAACGCCACCTGCGGCCCGGCCGGGTGGGCGAGGCCAACCTACTAAGGCAGGTGGACACGCCTTGCCTTCCCTTCCTCGAGACCTTTCCGACACGGCATTCCCTGCAGAGTCAGAGCATGGCGCAGGGTCTGCAGCCCTCGGTCCCCGGCCTGTGTGCCCGGGGCAGGCTGTGATTCCTGAAAAGTGAGGATCCAAGTGGCACAAACTGCGAAGCGCTGTGGGTGGTTATACCCAAAGAACTGCAAACAGGAGCTCCGGGAAGTTCAAGGACACACGTGCTCGGAGCAGCGTCCTCACGATGAGCAAAGGGAGAGACAGCCCGGACGTCCATCCCCGGCTGAGCCGAGCCCACGGGGCATCTGCACAGCAGCCACGACAAGGAGGGCAGCCCGGATGCTGCTGCTGCGGGCACGAACCTCTAAGTCGCCCGGTGAAAGATGACACGATATGAAATGTCCCCACGTGGCTGCCAGGACTGCGCGGAGGGGCTGGGGAGAAACCGCCGAGGGTCGCGGGTCTTGCTTGGGAAGGAGGGAAACGCCCGGGTGGCACCACGTGGCCAGTGTACTAAATGCCACTGGCCGTTCCCCCTAAAATGGCTCAGTCCATGCTGCGTGCATCCATCTCGATAAAGAAAAGATTGGCCCCTCAGCAGGTGCCAGCACCACGACTGCCATCACGGTGGCAGGGCCACCTGTTTCTGCCCCTTTTCTAGCCCCGCCAAGCCGGCGGGCGCGCCAGTGCTCCCGGACGTCGCACTGATTTCTGGCTCGTTTTGCGGTTTTGCCCCGTCGCTTTGACAGGAGGTGAAGCCGTGCGGTCGGACCCTCCGTGCCTCGTCCCCTCACCTCCCCGCCACCGGCACAGACCGCATTCCCCCCAGGGAGCCTGGGCCGTCTCCGTCCACCCGATCACGAAAGGCCACCAAGCCCGCGGCCTCCTCCGTCGCTGTCCTCACCCTCTGGAGGACGGTGGCGGGTGGAGGGAGCCGGCTGGGAGACCGAGGAAGGGGGGACCCGGAGGTCCCCAGCCTGGGGAGTCAGCGCTCCTGTGGCCACCAGGTGACCGTCCTGGGAGGCCAGTGAAAACCGGAAACCCCGTGCTGGTGGGAGACCAGCTGGGGCGTGCCATGGGCCAGGCAGTCACCTGGATGCTGGCTGGAAACGGGGGTTAGGGAGACCTGGGAAACGGCCTGTGTTGCCCTCAGAGTAAATCCTGGGCCCCCCCTTTTTCATTTGGCCACGCGCACGGCACGCGGAAGTTCCCAGGCCGGGGATCAAACCCACGCCACAGGTCAGTGGCCTGAGCCACAGCAGTGACAACCCCGAATCCTTAACTGCTAAGCCACCAGGGAACTCCTATGGCCCTTTCTGGGATTCGGCTGGGCAGTGGCTCCTAGCGCTGTCCCTTCCTGTGGCCCCAGCGTGGGAATGACGAGCGAGCAACTGGCCTGTCCCCGGCTCTGCCCAGCAGACGGGACGAGCTCTAAGGACCAGGCTTCGTGGGCTGGAGAGATGTGCTTCGGGCGGGGAGGCTGTCCAGGTGTCACTTGCACACCCCGACGGCTGCCGTCTCCACCTGGCCGGCAGGTTTCCCTCCCCAGGAAGATCTCCACGACAGGAGCCCCTGTGTGGCCAGGGTCTCGACTCACAGGACATACTTTGCTGGGAAGGGGGCAGCTCAGGCCCCCAAGCCACACCTTCTTTGGGAGTAATTTTAAAAGGGCGGAACAAAGGTACTGCCAAGAAGTCAGAGGAGGTCCGGGTGGCGGGAGGCGCTGCATGGGTGCAGGAGCTGGGCTGAGTTTCCCGGCGACTGCTGGCAGTGGCTGCCATGATCCCCCACGCCCTGGCCCTGGCGAGGTCAAGGATGGAGAGTGGGGCCGGCACACGCGGGAGGGGCCGGGGGAGCCCTGTGGCCTCTGCCGGGTTATCTGGCCCCTCCAGGAGGCTTCTCCCAGCCCTGGCCACGCCTGGGGAGCTGCGTTTGATGCACCCGTGTTCTTCAGGTCTGTCTAGAGGAACAGATGATAGGATGTGGAGATACATAAATTAAAAGATTTATTGTGAGGGAGTGGCTCGTGTGGTTACAGAGGCTGGCAAGTCCTGGTCCTGCAGGTGGGCCTGTGTGAAGTTCCTTGACCACAGCAGCCCTCTTCTTCAGGGCAAGACAGCCTTCGGGGCTATTAAGTGCTTCAACTGATTGGACGCGGCCCACCCAGTTACGAAGCACCATCTGTTTTTCTCCAAGTCCACCAATTCGAATGTTACTCTCATCCAAAAGTACCCTTGCAGAAACATCCAGAACATTTGACCAGCTGTCTGGGCCCCGTGGCCCAGCCAAGCTGACACGCACGGCTAGTTCTCACATTCCTCTTATCCTCACCAGCCCCGGGTGCCAGGGGCGCCACAGGACTGCCCCCTTCAGCTGGGTGGGTGTCCTTGTTCCCACTTGGCATCCAGGTAAACGCACAGACAGAAGGTTTGGTCTTCCTGGGGGTGCGGGGGGGGGGACAACTCCCTCTCAAGATGAACCACCAGGAGGGAAGAGGCTAACACGGTAACCACGCAGTCAGCGAGCAGGCCGCGGCGCAGGAAAGGCTCTGCTGATCAGGCACATTTTTCCTCCATTTATCAAAGTCTGTGACAGCCTGTTGGGACCTGCCTCAGGGACTTGTCACCTCAACCTCCCCGCGCACGGCCTCCCGGGTTGGCCTCCACCTTCCTGGTGGCCTCCCTCACAGCCCAAGGAAAGGGCTCCCTGCCTTCCCACGGCCCCTTGGAGGGGAGCTTCCTGGAGCCAGTGTCGGAGCTCTGCAGCCACGGGCCGACTGCCGGCCTTATTGGGTGAAGCCAGGGCCAGCGCCATGGCCACTCTCAAGGATGAGGCGGGGCCTGACTAAGCGGGGATGGGAGTGTGGGTACCAGTGCTGGAGGGAGCTTTCCCTGTGCGTTTGCCCACAGAGGCAGAGCTATTGCCCAGGATAATTTTTTAGCGTAAGTATATCCCAAATACTGCATGAGACATACTTACACTAAAAAGTTATCCCTAACACAATTTATTAGTATTATCGTGATTATTATTTTTTGATTTTTAAGACCACACTCACGGCATACGGAGGTTCCCAGGCTAGGGGTCAAATCGGAGCTGAAGCTGCTGGCCTACAGACACAGCAACTCGGGATCTGAGCTGCATCTGCGACCTACACCACAGCTCACGGCAACACCGGATCCTTAACCCACTGAGTGAGGCCAGGGATCAAACCCACATCCTCATGGATTCTAGCCAGATTCGTTTCTGCTGCGCCACAAGGGGAACTCCCCCGCAGTTTATTAATTTTTAATTAAGATTAACAGCTCTCATTTTTCTCTTTTTATAGTGGCACTTGCAGCATATGGAAGTTCCCAGGTTTGGGGTCGAATCGGAGCTTCTGGCCTACACTGCAGCCGCAGCAATACCGGGTCCAAGCTTCGTAGGCAACCTACACCACGGTTCATGGTGACACTGGATCCTTAACCCACTGAGCGAAGCCAGGGAGTGAACCCACATCCTCATGGAGACTATGTCAGGTTCTTAACTCACTGAGCCACAATGGGAACTCCTGCAACTCTCAATTTTACTAGCATTTTATTTGAAATTTTTAGTAAAAATGATTTGTCATTTTTAACATAAATATACCCCAAATATTGAATGGGACTTACAAAAATTGATGAATAATTTATGAATATATGTAATTTATACTTATACTTTATCACTGATGACTACTTATTCTAAAAAACTGTTATTTAGATGAAGTTCACATTTAACTGGGCTCCCTGTATTTTATCTTGCAACCCTACTTTTATCATATCTTTCCAGCAATTCTTATTTTTATTTTTTGCTTTTGTTTTTAGGGCTGCACCCGCAGCATACGGAGATTCCCAGGCTAGGGGTCTAACAGGAGCTGTAGCTGCCGGCCTTCGCCACAGCCACAGCAATGCGGGATCCGAGCCGCGTCTGCGACCTACACCACAGCTCACGGCAATGCCGGATCATTAACCCACTGAGCGAGGGCAGGGATTGAACCCGCAGCCTCATGGTTCCTAGTCGGATTCGTTAACCACTGAGCCACGATGGGAACTCCTCTAGCAATTCTTGATTCTTTGAAGAGTATAAAACTGTTCTTGATTTTTTAATTTGTTTTTTATCAAAGTATAGTTGATTTACAATGTTGTGTTAGTTTCATGTGTATGGCAAAGTGATTTAATTATATGTATATATATTTCAGATTCTTTTCCATTACAGTTTTTTACAAGCTATTGACTAGATTTCCCTGTGCTATGCAGTAGGGCCTGCTATTTAACTCCTTTGTCTATGGTATCGTGTATCTGCTAATCTCAAATTTCTAATTTATCCTCCTCCTCCCCAGAACTTTTTTCCCTTTCCGTTCCTTTTTCTTTTTCCTTTTTTTGGGACACACCTGGGGCATGTGGAAATTCCCAGGTTAGGGGTCAAATCGGAGCTGCAGCTGCCCTCCAGAGCCACAGCCACTGAGCGAGGCCAGGGATAGAACCCGCATCCTCATGGATACTAGCTGGGTTCTTAGCCCACTGAACCGTAACAGGAAGTCCAGAACTTTGTTTTCAGATACTTCAGAATTTGGATTTCTGCCACGCAGGTCGATTCCATGGGTTTTACTGCAACCCACAGGCGCTGTAATTCTATTAGCAGAGAGGTTCCATCGCTTGTGTTACAAAGACAGCTTGCTTTGTCACTTGCAAAACTCGACCCCAAACGAGGTTCCCAGGATTCTCTTCAGCCTGGTAAGCTGCTTGTTTCTTGTCTTTGGCCCACACTTTGGGACATGGTGGCAAAGCGCCCGGAGGGAAGCCAGCGCCCTGGCAGGTGCAGCCGCTGGGCTGGTGGGCTGGGGGGGCCGGCTGAGGTCTTCACCTCTCAAGGGGGGGCTGGGGAGCTCCCCTGGTCACTCAGCATGGTGCAAACCCAGCTAGTATCCATGAGGACCCTGGTTTGGTCTGTGGCTTCGCTCAGTGGGCTAAGGATCCCGCGTTGCCAAGTGCAGCATAGGTTGCAGACGTGGTCCTGATCCCGCGTTGCTGTGGCCATGGTGTAGGCTGGTGGCTACAGTTTCTAGTCCACTCCTAGCCTGGGAACTTCCATATACTGCAGGTGCAGCCCTAAAAATCCAAAAAAAAAGAAAAGAAAAAAGGAAAAGAAAAGGAGGGAGCCAGGAGGGTGCGGGCCTCGCGGGGGTGTTGCCTGGAGTCCATGAGGTTCTGGGTGGAAAGTGCGAAGGACGCAGTCTGGTGGCCTGAGCGCTCAACCCGCGGCAGCCACTGGTCAAGGCACCTGTTTCCTGCCGTGCAGGAGCTTAGTGGCCCTTGGCCTAGTTTGAACTAGCTCGTGGGGCTGCTCCAGGCATGTCCGTCCAGCCCTTCCGGCCTCTCTCCGCTCAGCGGCCAGCCTGACGCCCACTCCCATGCCTGGAGCCCCGGGCCCTTCACCGGTCTGCTTGTCCCCACGAAGGCCGTTCCTTCCAGCCCGGTGTCCAGCCCCGTCCCCGGTCGCTGCCCTGGGCCTCCATCCGGCCCCAGGGGTCCAGTGGCCCCTCTGGCACTTCTGTCTCCTCGTCCGGGGCTTCCTGCCTGGCCTGCTGCCCCGCTGCCCTCCTCCTCCACGGGGTCGCGGCCACTTTCTCCAGGAAGCCTCCCCGCCTCTCGTTCCTCCTCACCTGTAGTGCTTTCCTGAATGTCTGCGCTGAAGGGAGGGTGTCTCCCCAAACCACCAAAGAATCCCGCCCCACGGCCGACGAGGGAAGAGATTTTTCTTTCTGGCAGGTGCCAGGCAGATGGATGGAGCGAGTGGTGGAGGGCTGGGGAGTGTGGGGAGGAAGAGGAAGGCGAGAGAATGACATGACATGGCCAGAGAGGCAAGTCCATAGAGAAGCGAAGTAGATTTTTAGTTGCCAGGGGCTGGAGGCTGGAGGGGTGCGGGTATTGCAGGGTGTTGGCTAAAGGGCGGTGTTTCTTTTTGTGTCGATGACAATGTTCTAAGATTGACTGCGGTGGAGTTCCTGTCGTGGCGCAGGGGAAATGAATCTGACTAGTATCCATGAGGATGCAGGTTCGATCCCTAGCCTCACTCAGTGGGTTAAGGATCTGGCGTTGCCATGAGCCGTGGTGTAGTTTGCAGATGTGGCTCGGATCTGGCATTGCGTGGCTGTGGCGCAGGCCGGCAGCTGCAGCTCCAATTCAACCCCTAGCCTGGGAACCTCCATATCCTGCAGGTGCAGCTCTAAAAAGACAAAAAATTAAAGTAAAATAAAATTGACTGTGCAGATGGTTGCACAGCTCTTGGGACGTACTAAAAGCCATCTTGGCTCAGCAGGTTAAGGACCTGCCCTTGTCACTGCTGTGGCTTTGCTTTGTGGTGTGCTGAGGGTTTGATCGCTGGCCCAGGAACTTCTGTATGTTGTAGGCATGGTCAAAAAAGAAAACAAGCCATCACCTTGTACATTTTAAAGGAGTGGATAGTATGGCCTGAGAATTATATCTCAGTGGAGCTGTTTACAAAAAGCACTGCCTCTTGATAAGCTGTCCCCCCCCCCGCCCCCGTTCACTCCCCTCCCTGCCGGGAAATAGCTGGTTCGTCGAGCCATGGCCGTGGCAGCACCGTGGCAGTTTCTGTCTGGGACCTGACCCCCCAGCCACCAATTCTACAAACAGGCAGCACACAGCCTTGGGGGGAGGGCTGGCCTCCAGCTTCCAGGCCCCTGGTGAAAAGTTACCTGCTGTTTTCCGAGCTTGTAGCCGACACAGGCTGTTACCGTGGTGAAATATCATGGTGAACTCTGGCGGCACTTTTGCACGTTCTTCAGGGGAGCCCTCAGCAGTTGGCTGGCACAGAGGTTGAGTGACACTCAAAAGGCAGAGCCAGGGCGCCGACCCTGCTCACGTCTGAGCAAGTAGGAGGGGGACCTACTCGCCGCTCTGCACAGAGCTTTGGGCCACAGGCCTGGCCTGGGAGGGACACCCTGGGACCAGCAGCAGGCACAGAGTCTGCAGGCCTGGTGAGGAGGCAGGTGCACTCTCCTGGGCAGAGGCTGCAGGGGTGGGGTCTGATGGCAGTGGCTTGGTGCCGGGCCAGCGCCAACTTCCCAGGCCCCCTTCCTCCTTCTGATAGATGCAGGTTGGGCTGGATCATCCTTTTTTTTCTCTTTTCTTCTTTTTCAAAATGCATCCTAATGTGCTAGCTTTTAGAGAAAAATTTTTTTTGGGAGCTCCCACTGTGGCGCAGCGGGTTAAGAACCCGACTAATATCCATGAGGATGCGGGTTTCACCCCGGGCCCTGCTCAGTGGATTAAGGATCTGGCGTTGCCCTGAGCTGCTGTGCAGGTCGAAACCTCAGCTCAGATCTGGTGTTGCTGTGGCTGTGGCGTAGGCTGGTAGCTGCAGCTCCAATTCGACCCCTCACCTGGGAACTTCAGTATGCCGTGAGTACGGCCATAAAAAGAAAAAAATTTATTAAAATATAGTTGATTTATAATGTTCCTTCAATTTCTGCTTACAGTGACCCAGTTATATCATATATGTATGTATATATGTGTGTGTGTGTGTATGTAGATTTTTTTTCTCATACTATCTTCCATCATGGTCTGTCCCAAGAAATTGGATATAGTTCCCTGTGCTGTACAGCGGGACCTCATTGCTTGTCCGTTCTCAATGTCATAGTTTGCATCTTCAGGCCCCAAACTCTCTGTCCATCCCACTCCCTCTCCCTCCCCCAGTGGGTCATCCTTTCTTGACCTTGGTGTGTTACATCACACAGTGTCCCCGGGAGTTATGTCCACGTCCTAAACCTCGGTAGCAGTGGACGTGAGCCAGGTGGAAAGGGGGTCTCTGCGGGTCTAGTTAATTCAGGGGTGATCCTGGGTGGGACGGGTCCCCAGTCCAGTGACCGGTGTCCTTGGGAGAGCAAGGCGGAGGGGGACTTGTCAGATGGAAGGGGAGCGCAGAGACGGACCTTCCGGGGGAAAGCCGCGGGACGGGACGGTGGAGGCAGAGACCGGGTGACGCGTCGGCACGCCGGGGCCGGAGCGGGACAGACGGTCCCTCGGTGCCTCCAGAGGGAACCAGCCCTGCGACACTTGACCTGGGACATTCGACCTTGGACTTCCGGCCTTCGAACCGAGAGGGGGGGGGGGGGGGGGGGGGGGAGGGAGGGAACCGACGCGCCTTGTCCCAGCAGCTCCGGCTACCATACGCCCTCGGCCGAGAGAGAAAGGCCTTCCTGCGCACGGGCAGCGCGGCGCCAGCCGTTTCAGCTTACAGCTCTCGTGGGATTGATTAGAAAAGCAAACCCGTAAAGTCAACGGAAGCCAAAATCGTAAAGTAGCGTTGAGATAAAGAACGTGACTTGTCCTGATGGATTAGGTTTGGCCCAGACGAAGCCTCGGCAACGTCAACGTCAAGGGCGAGCCTCGGCCGGCCCGGCTGCCCCACCCCCACCCACCTCTCCAGCCAGCGAACGCCCCTGGCTGCGTCTGGGAGTCGAGGTTGAACAGGCTGAGTCCACTTAGCCCGTCTTTGTGCAGCCTGAAGCAAGGAGAGCGGTGTCACGGCCGCCCCCCAGGCTGAACTTCACGGACCCTGCAGGAGGGACCCTCCGCTGCGGGCTGCGGGGCTCAGGGGTCCCGTGGGTGGGGATGGACAGGAGTCAGCGCCATCGGCCTCTGCAGGGAACTGGGGGCTTTCAGGAACTAAGAAGTGACGGGCCCCGCCAGTGGGGGAGGGGCCGTGAGTGGAGCCTGGTTTCCCAGCGGGCGTCTTAGAAGCAGACCTTCGGCAGCTGTGTTCGTGGGCACGTGGGGTTAGATTGAGTCACCTGTCTTGGCGTCTGGGTCCTCAGCGGTAGGTCCCTTCTAGGCCTAAAACTGGACCATCGTGCTCGGAGGCTGTACTGGGAAAGAAGGTTCTGGAAGTCGAAGGTGGCGGAAGCAAGGTGTGGTTGGCAGGGAGGGCAGTCCAGGCCAGGGCGTGCGCCTGGGAGCGGAGCGGGAGTGAGAGGGCAGCCGGGCTAGTTTTCTGTGGCTTCAAAGGGGACAGGCGTTGGTCATCTCACAGTCCTGGAGGTCAGACATCTGCTCTGGAGGGAGTTTCCACTGCGGCTCAGTGGGTCAAGAACCCGACATCGTCCCTGTGAAGACGAGGTTCCATCCCTGGCCTTGCCCAGTGGGTTAAGGATCCAGCCTTGCTGCAAGCTCTGGTGTAGGTCACAGATACAGCTCGGATCTGGTGCGGCTGTGAGTGGTGTAGGCCAGCGGCTACAGCTCTGATTCAGCCCCTAGCCTGGAACTTCCACATGCCCCAGGTGCAGCCGTAGGGGGAAAAAAAAACGGGGAGTTTGCTCTGGGGCTGGCGGGGATAAAATCAGGCTCAGCAAGGCCTAGCGGAGAATCCTCACCTGACTCTTCAGCTTCTGGAAGCTTCCCGCACTCCTCGGCCGTGGCCCCTCCACCCTCCTCCCAGCCAGCCAGCCCGTCCCCCCTGTGTCTGCTTCTCCCCCTCTGACTCTCCCCTGCGATGACGCTGGGCCCACCCTGGTGACCCAGGACCATTCTGTGATGAACGAGAACAAAGGATTAGGTGAAGCCAAGTCGGGGCTCGATTGTTGGTCCAGGAGCTTTTAAAAGACGTTCTCCTGCTTTGGGAGCGATGGGTGGGCCGTGTGTTCAGTGGGTGCCTCGGAAGGGTTTCTGCACACCTGCCTGCCTACTGCGTGGCTTGGCGGTCAGCAGGCAGGGCAGAGGTTTCTAGAAATAGAATGTTTACACCTCCAGCCCTGCTGCCCAGGTCAGGTTCAGCGGAGGGAGAGGTTGGGGTCTGGTTTCTCCTGCACCCCACCCCCCGCTGTCCTCGGGGTGCAGGTCCACGTCTGCGCCTGCGCCTGTCGAGCCCACCCAGCATCAGAAGGAAAGGCCCTGTGACAGCACAGAAAGGGGCCCCGTGCAGGCCCGTGTCCCCACCCTTAGAGGAAGAACTAGTGACGAGACTATTGTGTGCAAATAATAACAACTAGGCCCTTAAAGAGAGGGACCCGGTGCCACCTTCGCCTTCCCACGCCTATCCCCAGGACCAAACCTTTGAAACGTCAGCTTGGTCTCCATGGCAACTGAGAATCATTTCACAAACAGGGCAGCTGAAGAAATGTCAAGGGGCAAAGTTTTCATTTATGGCACCTTGGCTTGAGGGTGTCAGGCCAGATCTCAGCCAAACGCTGCCCAGAATGACAAAGCTGGCCTCCTGGCCTTTCCTTTGCCTGTCAGCAGAATGGCTGTAGTCATAGGGTGCCAAGGTTAGGATGTTTTGGGCCGTAAGTAGTAGAATCCCTAACTCTTAGAGGCTAAAGCAATACTTTCAATTGTCTCATAAACTATGGGAGGAGAACACCGAGTTGGTTAGATTTCCTTGGCTTTCCCCACAGTGGCAAGATGGCTGCAGGGGCTCCAGTGATCACATCCTCCCGGTGCAGAGAGGGGCAGACGGCAAAGGGCCTCTACTCTCCCAGCTCTTTTATCACCTTGTGCAGAAGTCCTTGGTGATTTCACCTTCCTGATCATTGGCCAGACAGAGTCTTACAGCCACTGCTGGACATTCAAGCACTTTAATGAAAAGGAAATAGGGGAGTTCCCTGGTGGCTCAGCAGGTTAAAGACCCAGCCTTGTCACTGCTGTGGTTCAGGTTTGATCCCGGGCCTGGGAATTTCCACATGCCATAGGCAAGGCTAAAAAGAAAACAAAAGTAGCAGGGAGCAGGGGGCTTCGTGAAGTGTCCAGTCTCAGGCAGATTGTCTGTGTCCCTTTCCACACATGCACACACACAGGTGTGTGCAAACACCCACAATTTACTCTCACACTTGCCCACGCATACACATTTAGTCCACGCGGTTCCCACGGGCTAACCCCTGCTCAGCAGTGGACACCCCAGCGAGGCCGGAATCAGTCAGGGGTCCCCCCCGGGCCCCGGGGAACTGAGTGAGGGATGGGCTCTGAGGTCCGGCCCCAGGACTTTTCCCCGCACTGTTTGGAAGAAGCTGCCTGCTGGAGTCGGCGGAGGCCAGGACCTAGCGGGGCTGGGGGGCCCCCGGGGCTCAGGAGCGGGGGCTGCTCTGCTGCGTGTTTCCCGCTGGGGTCCGCGGAGGCTCGGACTCTTCCCTGAGCAGAGGCAGCATAGCCTTCGCCTTGGAAAAAGGGGCGGGAGGTCGTAATCCACACCCGGCTTGTGATCTTCGTTTTTCTTTGGGGAAGATGTAAACACTTAGGGAATATTCTTCTGCAGCCGAGGTCGCTCCACCGGGTGGGTCCTGTCCCCGCCGCGCACACGCGCCTCGGCTGGTGCAGCCCAACCTGCTTGGCCCCGAGCCCCTCGCGTCTCCTCGTTTCTTCGTGGGCGGCAGCCTCTGCTCGGGGCGCGGGGGCAGCTGGCCGGGCGGCCACCCACACGGTCCTCCGGCGCGCAGAAGGGCCCAGATGCCTTTTCTCGACCAAGCCCTCATCACAGCGGATCTTCTTTGGAGAAAAGGCGCCTGAGAAGGGCGCAGGCGATTTTGAGTTAACTTGTGAGCTCCGGGGGTCCCTCTGTCCTCCCATCACCCCCCCACCCCGGCGCCCCCTGCCCACCCGCATCAGCCCCGGCGCCTCTCAGGAGACGTTCCAGGCACCGGCTCCACCCTGACCTCTGTCTCCAGCCCAGGAGACTGACTGCCCTGTCTGCTCCCAGAGAGGAGAGGGGTCCCCGTGACCCCGGGGGCTTTCACTCAGGGGCCGTGGGAAGGGTCTCCATGGAGCACAGGGATGGGGCTCTTGCTGTTCTGAGGCCAGAAAATTTAACCCCCGGCTGGTTGGAACAGGATGGCCGGCCAGGCGCAGTGCTGGGGTCTCTTGCTCCCAGAGGCTGGTATCTGCAGGGGGACAGCTCCAGGTGCCGTCTGGGAAGCTGGGGCTTGTGCCCTGACAGCCTCTGCACCCCCCCCCCTGCTGGGGGGTGGCCCTCCAGCTAAGGGGCCCCCACTCCCCGTGGGAGGTCCTGGAGGGTGTCAGCCCCAGATACCAGGACTCCGTTCTGGCTGGGGGGAGGGGGCAATGGACACGGTCAGGTGCCCGTCTGTCCGGGATGGCCTTGACCTCCCTCAGGTGGGTGTGCACACAGAAAGGCGGGGAGGTGGCCAGCTCTGGTTCCTTCTCTGCCTGAAGACCGCTGCTGGGACCCAGGCATGGCACAGGCCCGGGAGCCCAGGGGTCGGAGCAGGAACCTGAGTCAGGCTTGCCTCCGTGAGCGCCTGGACCTCAGCAGACCCAGAGACTCCCCCGTGAGGGTTAATTATTCACACAGCCGGACTCACAGCCACCAAAGTCCACTCCCTGGCCTCCCCCACACCCGCAGAGGCTGCCCTTTTGGACTCAGGTGCCACGGAGGAGAGAGCAGAGGAGAATCATGAAAACATTTTCCGTGAAATAGATATTGGTTAAAAAAAAAAAAACGGATGTTGGTTGGAAAAGAATTAGAAAGTACAGAAAAGTGTCAACAAGAAAATGAAAACATTTGGTGTATTTCTGTCCAGGTTTTCTTTTCCTGAGTGTAATTCAGCCAGGGTCCCACTAGGTACCTGACTAGTCTCCAGGAGGGCGCAAGTTCGATCCCTGGCCTCGCTCAGGGGGTTAAGGAGCTAGCGTTGCTGCAGGCTGTGGCGTAGGCCCGGATGTGGCTCAGATCCGCTGAGGCTGTGGTGTGGGCCGGGCTCTGCAGCTCCGATTCGACCCCTACCCTGGGAACTTCCGTATGCTGTGGGTGCGGCCCTGAAAAGAAAAAAAAGAGATTTCTCTAAATGAGTACAAGACGCTGTTTTTAATGTGGTGAATTGATTGCATGAGCTTAGAAGCGCCACCAGCCGCCGGCGGGGGTTGGGGGGGGAGGGGAGGTGACAGAATCCCCAGTGCAATGTGAATTCTGGATAAACAACAAATGCTTTTTTGGTCGCAGTATATCCTAGGCAATATTTGCTTAGCTGACATCCAAGTTCAAGTTGCACTGAGCACCTTGGGCTTTTGTCTTCCTCCCGAAATCAGACAGCCCAGGGATCAGCGTCGCAGGAGTCACCACACCATCCTCTCCCCCACCCCTCGCTGGAGAGAAGGGAGGCATGTGGCCAGGGACCCAAAAACACGATCGATCGCCTCTAGTCACCCCCCAAAAAGCTGGAACAGAGGCCTGTTTGGTGGGGCTGGAGCTCAGGCCACGGAGCTCGCTTTAGCGTAAATGCTTCTCTGCCCTTGTCGGAGCCCCGTCTGCTGGCCCGGCGGCCTGGGAGGTGCAGCGTGTGGGGCTCAGCCCTGAGTCGAGAGGCCAGTGGCTCCAGGACAGACGCAGTGAACCTGCTCGGCAGACAGCCGGGTTCTATGCTCTGCTCTCCCCGCTTTCTCTGAGAGCGCAGCTGTCAGAACGTGTGTAACCTTCTAGAGAGTGGCACTCTAGAATGCGCTTGGCCTTTCCGGAACCCCGATTACCCACCGCAGCTGCGTGGGGCAGGGGGCCTGCTCCTGGGGAGCATGTCGGCGGCTGGGCGGCGGAGGTCCCCCCCACACCGTGTTTTCCTAATCGCGGCTGCTCCCAGCTCAAGGTCAGGGCTGGGGGCTGGGTGCCAGTCGGCAGCAGACACACAGGGGCCGCCGCGCTTCCGCCCCGCCGTGAACATCTGTACTCACGGAGAGGGACTTGGGCTTTGTCACGGTCCCACCCACACATGCTGCCGTGTCTGCGGTCCTTCGGCTGCAGAGGCCGACGTGGCGCTGTGAGACCTTCACATTCGGTCGCAGGTTTGAGCAGGACCGGAGCGCAATGGTGAGGTGGTTCCGAGGCTGTGCGGCTCTTCCTCGCCCCACTACACGTGTGCACACGCACGTGCACGCACACCCCATGGCCTGCAAGTGTCCCCACGGAGCGTTCCCTCTGCCTGAACCCTGGCACGGCGTCCGAAGGAGACAGAAAACTAGGTCAGCATTCAGTCTGGTGCGTGGAGGGAAGGGCCAACTGCGAGTCCTGCTGCGGGGGTTTTGGTGAGGTGCCGGCCCTCTGATCCCCAGTGTCCTTGTCACACACTTGTCCCCAGGGACCCTCGCGCACCTGTCCCCAGGGGCCCTCGCGCACCTGTCCCCAGGGATGCAGGATGACCGACGACACACTGCGGGAGGAGCCCTGGGCCCAGAGCAGGTGTGAAATCAACAGACATATTCCGTCGCCGCACACCCGGTGGATATTGATTTGGGAGAGCCGGCTGGAGGGTCACCTGGTGACTTGTACATTTCGGGGGAAGTGTCTCCTCCTTTGGTGAGCTGGCCGGGGCTGGGCGGCCCCTCTCCCCACTCTGGCCCAGCTGCCTTCCACCGCCTCCCTGCTGGCTGAGGCCCGGCACCCAGGCTGCGGGCTCCACTGCAAGAGGCGGGCCCACGATCTCATGGCCACCTCCGCCCGGACCCCAGGCCGCCTCCCCAGACAATTGTGGGGGCGTGCTGCTTTGTGGGTCACTTGCCTAGAAAGATGAGTTAAGTCTGCGGGGACTCACTGCCCCGGGGGACTGGGTTGCCCGAAGCCTCTTGTGACTTGTCCCCCCACATCCATTCCAGCCGCGGGGGTGGCCCAGGTCCAGGTGTGCCCCAGCCACAGCTCCCTGTACACTGCCCGCCCCCTGCCTCTCCTCAAGGAGCCCACCCGCTGGGGACACAGAGGTACACCTCGACGGGGAGACAGGGATGGTTGGCCAGCCCGTTCCTGGCCACCCTCACCTGACCGCTCTGAGGGTCCGAGGGACCGCGCCCACCGGGACCCACTTTCCCCATGTCTTTTTGCTTTTCTTTTTATGGCTGCACCTGCAGCATATGGAAGTTCCCAGGCTAGAGGCTGAATCCTATACCACACCACAGCCACAGCCTCCAACACAGCCACAGCCACATGGCATCTGAGCCACATCTGTGACCTACACCACAGCTCACGGAAACGCCGGATCTTTAACCCACTGAGCGAGGCCAGGGATGGAACCCCCGACCTCATGGATACTAGTCAGTTTTGTAACTCACTGAGCCACAACGGGAAAGGCCCCGCCCCTGTCCCTCGAATTGTTCTCTCCTCCCCTTTCATCTGCTTCCACCCCGGGCTCCCCACGGTCCCTCCTAACTCAAGGCTTCTCTGGGGCCTCTCCCGGACCCCACGTGGGGAGATTAGGTGCCAACAACCATTCCTGGCCAGCCTGGAAGTGCTGCTTCCAGAAGCCCGCAGGACGCTGGCGAGGAGCCTGGAAGAGGCTGGGTCAGCTTCGACCGCACAGGGCTCAGTGTCAGGACGAGACAGTGCTGCCCTGACTCTCAGATGTCACCGTCTCTAAGGTGGCCGCGTGTCCAGCAGGGTGAGACCTCTGCCAACTCGAGGCTGCTCCCGAACAACGGCCCTCACAGCAAAAACGCGATTCCTGAGCCACGTCCGCACGGGGGACACACGGGCCCCATCCGGCCTCGCTTGTGTGTGTCTTCTCTGGCACCCGTCTTCAGGTCAGGGCTGAGGCTTCCTGACCTCTGAGGCCAGTGGCCCGGAAGCCGGAGACCCGGCCGCAGCCTCGTGGCCTGCAAAACGCGGGCGTGCTGCAGAAACGATCGTGTCATCACAGACGGTAAACGGCGCGCTCGCTCCGTCCTGAGTCAGGAACTGCCGCCTTTAAACTTGAACGAACGCTGCCCGCCCCTGGGCAGGGCACCTGCTCTCCCCCTGCAGGGCCGCCCCGGGCCTGTGGCCGGGGCGTCGGATGCTCTTCCTGGGTGGATGGCCTGCTGCGCCCCTGGGAACTTGAGCCAGACAGGCCCGAGGTTAGACCCCAGTTGCTTTCCGCGCAGATCACAGAAAGGTGTCAGCGCTGCTTCGCGGCACGTTTGCACCGCTTGGCTTTGGCACCAGCGGTATTTGCTGCCTGGCTTTGCATTTTAATGTCCTTGTTCTGTCTGCCCAGTGTGTTTTCGGGGTTCGGACCGCAAAAATGGAGCAGGCGCGCCTGGAGCGGGCTGGGCTTCCCCCCACCCAGGAATTCCCACATCGCCCCCCCACCCCGCTCCTCAACTAGGAAATGGCTGGCGCTGTGGGTTTATTATGTGGCCCCCCAGATATGTTGGGGTTCTGACCCCCTGTACCTTAGACTGTGACTTTATTGGGTACAGCGCCTTTATGGGGACGATCAAATGACGATGAGGCCGTCAGCGAGGCTCTAACCCTACATGACAGGCATCCTAATAAAAAGGGGAAGTTTAGACAGAGACAGACGGGCAGAAGGACCTGATGTGAAGCCACGGGGAGAAGGTGACTCGGACTCAGTGATGCACCCACAAGCCAGGGGACACCAAGGACTCTGGAAGATACACCACAAGGACCCTCCCCAAGCCTTCCCTGCCGAAGCCTTGGTTTCGGAATTTTAGTCTTTAGAATTGGGAAAACAAATTTCTTTCTTTCCCTTTTTTTTTTTTTTTTTTTTGCTTTTTACTGCCACACCAGCAGCATATGGAGGTTCCCAGGCTGGGGGTCCAATCGGAACTGTAGCCACCAGCCTACGCCACAGCCACAGCAACGCCAGATCTGAGCCTCGGCTGTGTGCCACCTACTACACAGCAGCGCACAGCGCCCTCTGATTCTTAATCCACTAAGGGAGGCCAGGAATCGAACCTGCATCTTCACGGATACTGGTAGGGTTCTTAACCTGTTGAGCCACGGCGGGAACTCCTAGAAAATAAATTTCTTATCTTCTAGAACTGAGACAATAAATTTCTGTTGTTTGGGCCCCCAGTTTGTGGTACTTTATTAAGGTACAGCCGTAGGAAATAATATGGGGTTAATTCACTAAACTTGAGGGAAATAAGCTTTTCAAACTCTGCCTTGAACGAGGGGTGATTTTATACCTGGTTATCTGTCTTATTTATGAAATAGTGGCCCATCAGTCAGGATTTTGGGGAGACAGTGTATTTTCAAAACTCCAAGGTTTGCTTGCTAAGGAAGAGCTCGTCTTGCAAAATGAAGAATCCCTTCATAGATCAAGTTTACAGACTTAGTTTATCTATATCGTCAGGCTGACCTGGTTTTCTCAGAAGCAAGCAACCTATGGATTTAAATGCCGTGGCATTCGAAAAAAAGATCAGGTCGGCTCTTCTCCCAGAGGCCCGTATTTGCCACCATGGTCCTGCCCGGCCTGCCTCTGGAAAGCATTCGGAGCCGAGCCGTGAGCTCCAGAGGCTAACATCGTTTCGTTTTTTTTCAATGGAAGTATAGTTAATTTATCACCGTGTGTTGGTTTCAAGTATACAGGAGAGTGCTGCAGTTATACACACGTATATTTTCTTTTTCAGACTCTTTCCCACTGTAGGTTATTACAAGATATTGACTAGAGTTCTCTGTGCTAGACAGCACACCATCCAGTTTTCTTCCTCTTCCTCTTCCTCCTCCTTCTCTTCTCCTGCTCCTTCTCCTTCTCCTTCTTCTTCCTCTTCTTCCTCTTCTTCTTCTTCTTCTTGCTTGTTGGGGCTGCACCTGCAGCACATGGAGTTTCCCAGGCTAGGGGTCGAATTGGAGCTGTAGCTGCCAGCCTACACCACAGCCACGGCAACCCTGGATTCTTCACCCTCTAAGCAAGGCCAGGGATCGAACCCACATCCTCATGGATACTGGTTGGAGCCACAACGGGAACTCCAAGATACCATCCAGTTTTGACAGCTTCGCTCTGCCGACAGCAGGTAGCGTGGGGGAGCCTCTATTGTCAGCCTGTGCTGATGCTGGTGTGGAAAATGTGATGGCATTTATTGATTCTGGCTGCAGGTTGGGACTATTTTTAGAGCTGGACTGGCCAGCAGGGGCCCCGGGGGCAGCTTCCACGTGGGGCGGGGAGGGGCGGGCGGGGGGCAGGGCTTCCCCGGGCAGCCGTCCAGTGAAGCCGGAGAAGGGAGGGCGCCCACTCGGGCTGGCACCTTCTTTGCAGCCCGAATTCTGTGTGAGTGTCTGCTGCGTGCGCTGTCACCTCCCTAACCAGGCTTGGGAGACACCTGGAAGGCTGTCGTATTGGGAAGTGAATGGGGGGGGCGGGGGGCAGACCCTGCCCTGCTCTGGTCCCACGCAGTGGGTAGCCCAGAGCTTGGGATGGTTCTGGCCCGTCAGGTACTGGGCTCTGACCCCCTGGGGGCCCGACGGCCGGGATGAGGGGCTGAAGGAAGCGGGTAGAAGTCCTGACTTCGCCACCGCTGTCGCTGCACACGGAGACCAGACATGCTTCCTTCTGTGAAATGGACACACAGTCTCAGCCCACGAGTAAGTGATCTGCCAGCGTCACCTTCGTGGTGGCGGCTGTGGTCCCCTGGCGGCCATCAGGCTCCGAGGCTGGGGTCGCGCTCCCCCCTGGCGGGGGCTCGGCGTCCTTCCCCGTGGGAGCTGACCTTCCCAGAGGACGTGGACCCACCCTCCTTCCTCGTTTCCTGGGAGGGAGAGGACCCGAGTCAGCGGCTGAAAGTGGTCCCCTAGGGGTCCGCCTTCCACAAAGACATGGAAGTCATGCAAAAGAAACGCAGAGAAACGACCCTCGCCTAGAGTCACCCCCGGGAGGCCCAGATCTCCCAAGGATCACCAGGATCAAAGCCCATCTAGCAGGACTGCTCAGGGCCTTGACTGCTCACCTGCTCCGGGACTCAATAAACAGGGCTGTGGAAGCAATCTTTCCCAGGTGGATCTTGACTCTCATTCTCTCTCTCTCTCTCTCTCTTTTTTTTTTTTTTTTTTGCTTTTTAGGGCCACACCCGCGGCATATGGAAGCTCCCAGGCTAGGGGCTGAATCAGAGCTGCGGCTGCCAGCCTACACCACAGCCACAGCAATGCCAAATCCAAGCCGTGTCTGTGACCTACACTACAGCTCACGACAACTCTGGATCCTTAACCCAATAAGCGGGCCAGGGATTGAACCTGTGTCCTCAAGGTTACTAGTCGGGTTTGTCACCACTGAGTCACGATGGGAACTCCTGTATACAAGTTTTAGTGTAAACATTAGCTTTTATTTCTTGGGTAAATATCTAGGATTACAACTGCTGGGTCAATTTGTAAGTCTATGTTTAACTTCATAAGAAACTGCCAACCTGTTTTCCAAACTAGGTTTGGAAATTTGCTAAACCATTATACATTAAAAAAAAAACCCTTATCATTTCCTTTTTTTTATTATTGAAGTAGAGCTAATTTACAATATTGTGTTAATTTCTACCGTATAGCAAAGTGATTCAGTTATACATATAGCTATTCTTTTTCACTTTCTTCTCCCTGATGGCTTATCACAGGACCCTGAATAGAGATCCCTGAGCCGTACAGTAGGACCTTGGTGTTTATCCAGCATTGTGCATTCTTGTTAGTGACTTATGGAAAGCTTCATGGGTGCTGCAGCCTCACCAGCACTAGGTATTGTGGGTTTTTTTTATTGTTGTTGTTATCACAGCCATTCTGTTGGACATGTAGTAGTGTCTCACTGCGGTTTTTAATTTGCATTCCTCTAATAATTAATGAGTGGGCATCTTTATGGGGGCTTATATCCTTGGCTCTCAAGTCGTCTTTTTTGGTGACATCTTTTTCTTTATTTTTGCTGGAGTCTTTCATGGGAAATGCTTTTCTGACCCAGCCTCTTCATTTGAAAGATGAAGAGGAAAGTCAGCACCAGAGAGGTTGTGTGACTTGCCTGAGGGTGCTCAGCAGCAGCCCAGCTGGGATGAGAACTCCCAGCCCGCTCTGCAGCGGCTCTCTTCCTTGCCGTGTGCAAAAAAAAATCAGGTCCCAAGTGAATGAGCAGGAGTCCTCTGTCTCCTCAACTCAAAGCCTGCAGCACCTCCGTTTATAGGGAAAAACAGTTGGTTTGGCGGTCTTGGATCTCTTCTGGGAGCTCTTTGTGAGTCTTCAGGTTTAATATGGTAAACTGAGTAGGTACATTTATCAGGTCCTTTTTAAAAAATTCTCCAAAATCCCAGCACAGCAAAAGAAGTCAACTCACAAGAACGAATGAGAGCAGAGACAACAGGCAGAGGTGTCCATGACAATATCGACAGACAGACAAGGCTAGTGTCCCTTCCCCCTTGCTTTCCACTGGCGGGACCCCGGTGCTGGCTGGGGCGGCTGTGCTCCCCATTCAGGTGTTTTCCTGAGCACCCGTCCCGCAGGCTGCCCATGTGAGGCGGCGGAAGTGCGGGTCTGCCGGAGACCCTGGGCTCCTAACATTGGAGCCCCTCCCTCGCCACCACCTGTTCTTTCTTTCGCTCCTTTATCTCCTTGGAATGTGGACCTGAGGCTGGAATGGCGTGGCTGCCTTGTGACCGGGAGGATGAAAGCCACGTGATGAGAGTGGCCGCGCAGAAAATCAGGAGGAAGCTGGGACAGTGATAACATCATGGGCCTCTGGACTAGCCCTGGACCGCTCACTCTGGGTAAGAAAATTAAAATGCTGATTGGTTGAGCCATTGAGCGGGGTTCTCTTACCTGCAGCCAAAGCGCTGCCCTGGCCCCGCAGACCAGTGAAAAGTGAAGCCGAACTACCTGCCAACCTGACCACCAAGTTATGCAAGCAACTCACATTGCAAAACTACAGCACAGCTGAAGAATCCAGGCACCAAGCATCTCTGAAGGTTGCAGTGAGCGGCTGGCTGAACACTGTAGAACTCAAACACTGAACATATGTCCTAAGAAACACTTAGACCCTAAGATTTCCTCGCTCATCTCACAGAGACCGACAACCAGCACCTCCACGGACGAGGACTCAGGACACAGACACTACAGAGAAATTAGACTAGACAGACCCTGGATTTGGAGATTCACGGACAAGCAGAAAGGAAAAAAGTTATCACAAAAAAAAGGCAAAAACATTACTGGAGCTGCAAGGCACGGCTTTCCTGACTGAAGGATGAACTGGAGTTCCCATTGTGGTGCAGTGGAAACAAATCTCACTAGCATGCATGAGGATGCAGGTTCGATCCCTGGCCTCGATCAGTGGGTTAAGGATCCGGCGTTACCGTGAGCTGTGGTGCAGGTCACAGATGAGGCTGGGATCTGATGTTGCTGTGGCTGTGGCGTAGGCCAAAAACTGCATCTCTGATTCCACCCCTAGCCTGGGAACCTCCATATGCTGGGCGTGGCCCTAAGTAGACAGAGAAAGAAAGAAAGAAAGGAAGGAAGAAAGAAAGAACCAACTTCCCCCAAAAAACGTGACACAAAAAACATCGTTTTGAAATTTCAAAACATAGGGGAGTAAAAAAATTCCTAAATATTTATAGGAGAAAAAAATGGGATAAATTCAAAGTATCAGAATCTCTCAATAATAATCTTGGAAAGTAGAAAATGATGGAGCAATGGTTTCAAAAATCTTTTTTTTTTTTTTTTTTTTTTTTTTGTCTTTTTAGGGCTGTACCCATGGCATATGGAAGTTCCCAGGCTAGGGGTCCAATCTGAGCTGTAGCTGCCAGCCTATGCCACAGCCACAGCAACATGGGATCTGAGCCGAGTCTGCGACCTATACCACAGCTCACGGCAACACGGGATCCTTAACCCACTGAGTGAGGCCAGGGACCCAACCTGCGTCCTCATGGATACTAGTCAGATTTGTTTCTGCTGAGCCAATGGTAACTCCTCAAAATTCTAAAAAAAAAAAAAAAGGTTTTACTTGGAATTGTTTATCTGTACCAACTGTCAATCACAGGGTATAATAAAGATGTTTGAAAGTATGTAAGATTTAAGAATTGTCAGAGTTCCCATCGTGGCTCAGTGGAAATGAATCTGACTAGTATCCATGAGGTGACAGGTCCAATCCTTGACCTTGTTCAGTGGATTAAGAGTCCTGCATCACCATGAGCTGTGGTGTAGGTCACAGACGTGGTTTGGATTCTGTGTTGCTGTGGCTGTGGTGTAGGCTGGCAGCCACAGCTCTGATTCGACCCCTAGCCTGGGACCCTCCGTATGCCACAGGTGTGGCCCTAAAAAGGAGAGAACAAATAGTATCTCCCATGCAACCTTTCTCAGGAAGCTACTGAAGAATGTGCTTCACTTGAGCAAGAAAATAAACCCAGACGTTCCTGCAGCTTAGCAGGTCAAGAACCTGACATAGTATCTGTGAAGATGTGGGTTTCATCTCTGGCCTCCCTCAGTGAGTTAAGGATCTGGCATTGCCATGAGTTGAGGCACAGGTCACAGATGTGGCTCAGATCCAGTGTTGTGGTGGCTGTGGCACAGGCTGGCAGCTGCAGCTCCTATTCAACCCCTAGCCCAGGAATTTGCATATGCCACAGGTGTGGCCCTCAAAAAGAAAAAAAAAAGTAAACCCAGAAAGAGAAAGACATGGGACAGAGGACAGAAAAATACAAAGGGCCTGTCAGGAGGATGGCTGTGCCACAAGCCAAGAGGTCAGCCAGCCCCAGTACATGTGAGATGACAGCTCCAGAAAGGATATCTCCACTGGGTAAACAAACAACCACAAAACAAAACAAAAAATGCATGATGACCTGACATGCATGACTTGTTGAGAGGAGTTTTTCAGCTTCGTCAGATAAATTGGAGAAGAAGTGATTCAAGATTACCAAGAACATTAAGCATAAGTGATATAAGATTACAAAAAAATTCAGAATTACAAAAAAATTAAGTATATGGAAAAAAATGAGGCAATAGTTAACTCCAGGAAAAACAAAAGGTTGCACAAGAGTAATCTTAGTGCCGTCAGTGGCTTCATTGTCACTTAGGGAATCATTTTAAGGCCAACCCTAAACATTCGGGTTTGGCCAAAGATTGTGATATAAGTAAGTTGTGAAGACGGTGGGTAGGATGGCGGAGGTTGAGAGTGGGGGGGGTGTAAGTGAGCTCAAATGGAAAAAAAAACAAGAAGTAACTTGGTAATCTTGGAAGCTACAATTGTGGAGGGAAATATAAAAAAAAGAAGCAACAGTAAAGAGACTTGAAAGTAAGTGACTCAAGGAGGGGGAGCTAGGTGTGAGAAGGGACGTAGTGACAAGCGCGAGCCTGGCGACATGCTTTGACGTTGCAAACGACGTTATAGAAATTAATTAAAAAGGAAGAAATAAAAAACTCCGTACTCTCCTCCCTGGACACGCCCTGGAGCCGGTTTTAGAAACTCACGCCCAGCTGCCCGGACCTCTGGGCAGGCACCCTAGGCTGGCTGAGACTCTGCTTCTTGCCGCGTCCGGTGGCTCCCGTGGCCCTGGCCGCTGAGCCGGCTGAAGTCTAGGCACAGGTGTACGTGACTGAATCAGAATCATCTCCTGCTTCGGGCAGGTTTATGGGTTGGTAAAGGTGGATTTATTGCTACACAGCCAGCCGCCCGGTAACAGACAAGGAGTTCCAATATGCTGGGCGGGAGCACAGGCCGGGTGGGGGTGGGACACGGCCGCTCTCCGCTCAGCCCTCTTCTCCTTTCCCTGCTGGCTCCGCCTTTCAGAGCCTCAGCTTTCTCATCTGGAAAGTGGGGGTGGCGGCGCCTTCCTGACTTGGCGACTGTGGGAAATGAGGGAAATACACAAGCAGGACACTCCCGCCTAGTGCCTGGCATACACTGGGAGCCCAGTGAGCAGTGACTGTAATTATTACTGCAATGTGGTTTTCCAAGAAGCGGTGACTTCCTGGGTGTCCCCGTGTGCGTTCAGGGTCGGTCTGTGAGCCGATGGGCACACCTGGGTGACTCACCTCCTGCATGGGCTATTCTGGGGCCAGCAGCTCCTCCCTGGGCTGTGACAACGGTGCTCCCTTGGGACAATGAAGACAAACAGGTTGACAGCGTCACCAGGCTGAGCAGCCCCCCCGCCCCGGGAAGAGCTGCGGGAGCCGGCCGCTGGCAGGACCCGGGCACAGCTCTCCGGGACAAGGGCCCTCTGTCGGGTCGACTGAGAGAGCCTAGAAGCTGGCACGGCGCACAGACTCTGCCTGCTTCTCTGTTCCCTGCCCTCTGCTGGGGCACGGCGAGGACAGAGTCTCCGTGAGCCTTCAGCTCCGTCACCCCCTCCCACGTGCACCTCTGCCCCCCAGAGACCAGGTGGTGACAGGTGGATGGACAGGCACTGGGGGCAGAGGGGGTTAGGATTTGGTGAATTCTTCCTCCTGTAAGAGACACAGAACGTAAATGTACCATTTTTTAAAACACGTTTGAGTGTACAGATCATGGCATTAAGTCTGCTCATACTGTGGTGTAACCGCAACCACCACCTTTTTGATCCTTTTATATCCGTCTCCAGAAACTTTTGAACTTTCCAGCCTGAAAATCTGCCCCAGAAATGCTCCCTCCCCCTCCCCAAACCGCCCCCCCCACCCCCACTCTGCTTTCTGTCTCTGCGACTCTGACCCCTCTGGGGACGTCTTACGGTGTTTGTCCTCTCACGCCTGTCTTCTGTCGCTGAGCCTCTGTCCTCAGGTTTTATCCACGGCGCAGCATGTGACAGAGCACTCTTCCTTTGAAGGCTGAACGCCTCCCATCGTGTGGATGGACCACGGCTCGCTTGTCCCTGTCTTCCACCCACGGCATCATCCACCGTTGGCTACTGAGACCAGCGCCGCTCTGAACAAGTGGCTGCCAAGATCTCAGCTCCTGCTTTCAGTTCTTTTGAGCACATACTCAGAAGCAGAGTCGCTGGGTCACAAGGTAATTCTGTTTAATGTTTTGAAGACTCGCGAATGTTGCAGGGGTTTAAAAATGCCGTATGAGGAGTTCCCGTCGTGGCTCAGTGGTTAACGAATCCGACTAGGAACCATGAGGTTGCGGGTTCGATCCCTGGCCTCGCTCAGTGGGTTAAGGATCCGGCGTTGCCGTGAGCTGTGGTGTAGATTGCAGACATGGCTCGGATCCCTCGTTGCTGTGGCTGTGGCGAAGGCGAGCAGCTACAGCTCCTGTTAGACCCCTAGCCTGGGAACCTCCACATGTCGCAGGTGCGGCCCTAGAAAAAAAAGGCAAAAAAAAAAAGAAAAAGAAAAAAAAATGCCCCATGAGACGTAAGACGCGTTGAGCAGAATGGGAAAAGTGCCTGGATTGGGCCAACCCGGACAGACTAGGGCTGGAACTCTGGCTTTCTGTAATCACAGCCGTATTACTTCACTTTCCTGAGCCTCCATTTCCTCATCTGTCAAATGGGAGTAATACCATCCACCTCATGTCATGCGGGGTTTTGAGAAATTTTAACTGAATTAGGGAAGTAGGAAAGCCTAGTGACTTCGAGCAAGGGTCAGAAAGCCACGCCCTGCCCCTGTTTTTGTGCTGCCGAGAGCCAAGAATAGTTTCACATTTTTTAAGGGTTGTTAAAAAAGAAAAGAAAAAGGAAAGCATTAAGAACAGCTGTCAGAGTCCACATGCTGCTCACAAAGCTTAAAATATTTACTCCCCAGGCCTGTTTAGGAAAAGGCTTGTGATGCTTTGTTTAGGAAATGGGCTCTGAAGTCAGAGTCCCTGGGTTCAAGGACAGACCATGTGACCCTGACCCAGGCCCTCTGTCCATCGGTACCTTGGCCTCCTCATCTGTTCAGTGGGGATATCGATGCCTGGGGCTGGTTGTCCAGCCTCTGTCAAGTCTCTGCTCAACGCAGCCAAGCTTTGCTCCTTCCCGCACATTCTGTGACCTGCGTCTCGGGCCCTCTGTGTGGTCTGTCTCCCAGCTGGGAGGGGCGGCCCGCGAGGGGCAGCAGTGTTGAGATGCTTTGCTGACTAATGGGTCTCTGCACTTGGCGGAGAGCGGGGACTCAGTAGGCACTGGCTAAGACGATTCAGACCCCATAGAGAAATGTGAGAGGTGCATGGCTGGGGTGCGGTCAGCCCTGAGGCGGCACGGGTGCCACAGACCCCTGGGCACCTGCGGGGGAGGGTTCTTTCCACGGGTTCTGGGGGTGTCTGATCCTAGCGCCGCCTCTGCCCAACACAGCTTGGGGATAAAACAGTAGGAAATGGGTGGGCAAGGCCAGCGTGCTTCCCGGAGGAGGCTGACACACGGGGCGTGGTGCCCACGGGGCTGCGGGCCAGCCCCACAATCCAAGGCAAACGTGGTCAGTTGCCCGGGGACCCGCCCGACTGGTCCCCACACCTTCGTGAGCAAAGGCGGCAAACTGACAAGTCCTGTTGGCTGCAAGTCTCCAGGGACCCGGGGCCACCCTCTGCAGCAGCCTGGCTCGGCCAAGTTGACAAATGTCTCGACTCCACTCTCTCAGGAGAGCCGCGTGAAAACCCACCGCAAGGCGTTGGCCCCGTTTTGCAGATGAAGGCACTGAGGCTCTCAGGGCCTCGCTCAAACTCACTGTTATTACGTCACACACTGTTATTGCGTCACACTGTTATTGATGCTCACTGTTATTACATCACGGTGCCAAGACTTGACCCGGGATGGTGTACCGGGGGTCTCCTACTGTGCACGGACTTGAAGATGGAAATCGAATCACTGATAATCAGGAGACGAGGGAGGAAGACAGACCACCTGTCCTCAAAGGACCAAGACCAGGGGCTGGGGGCGGGGCCGGGGCCGGGGGCTGGACTTCCAGCGGCGCCTGCGCTCTGAGCTGCCGGAGGCTCCGCCCCTTTCTGCAAAGGCATTTCCCTGCGGACAGAGGGTTTAGCCAGCAAACCCCAAAGGCGGTGAGATCTCTATGAATCTTCATGGCCTTTCATCCCGGCCGCTCAGGGGCTGACTCAGCCTCGCAAATGTGGTGGCCTGGTTCTTTTCACACAGCCCGTGTTCGTTTTTTGTGGTTCTTCCCGGGGCAGGCCGGGCTCCCAGCGCAAAGGCGGGCAGGCTGGGGGGCGGAGGGGGCCGAGAAGGAGGGCTGGAGGAGCAGGTATGAGCGGCTTTGTTGACAGATAAGTAAGCTGATGTCATGGAACAGGTGTCTCCCTCAGCAGGAAACGCAGGCCGAGTGACATACCTGAAGTTCAAGCACAACTATTAGCTGGCAGTCCGCTAAGACATCCTAACAGGACAGCCCCTGGGTTCCGAGGGCGGTGGAGGAAGGGGTCAGAGAAATGGCCCTCGCCCCGTCCTCCAGGGGCAGAAAAGAAAACGGTTAAATCACCTCCCCAGGAATCCAGGCTGCCACCCCTTCCCCACCAGCTCAGGGAAGAGGCCAGGCTGTAGGACCGGAAAAGGCCCGGGCTTGCCTCCGGGTTCCAAAAGCATTGCTGTCGCATTTACAGCACCTTCGCATTTAGACTGCACCAACTCTGGTGTCCTCAGACTTTGCCCCGGTTAGGCAAGTGAGATGGGCCTTCTGATCTTTTTGCAGGTGGGGATTTTTTTAACTTTTTCTTTGCTTTTTTTTTGTCTTTTTGCCCTATCCAGGACTGCACCTGCGGCATATGGAGGTTCCCAGGCTAGGGGTCTAATCGGAGCTGTAGCTGCTGGCCTTCGCCACAGCCACAGCAACGCGGGGTCCGAGCCACGTCTGCGACCTACACCACAGCTCACGGCAACTCCAGATCCTTAACCCACTGAGCGAGGCCAGGGATCGAACCCGCAACCTCATGGTTACTAGTCAGATTCGTTAACCACTGAGTCACAACGGGAACTCCTCTTTTTCTTTGCTTTTTAGGGCTGTACCCGTGGCATATGGAGGTTCCCAGTCTGAGGGTCAAATCCAAGCTGGATTCACAACCTGCAACAGAGCTTGCGGCAACGTAGGATCCTAAACCCACTGAGCCCGAGGTCAGGGATTGAAGCTGTATCTTCCTGGACACTATGTTGGGTTCTTAACCCACTGAGCTGCAACGGGCACTCCGAGGTGAGGAATTTTAAAACATAAGACATGATGTGAAAGGTCACGGGGCCGGTCAGCACAGAGAGAGGGGGTTGGCTGGGCGGGCTTCTAGCCCCAGGCGGCTTCACCCTCAGCTGCATTTCTGGCTATATTCTTCCTGGAGGACACGCACACCTTTGCAAACGGGTGCCTTGGGGAGCCAGGAGGAAGCTCTGTTGCTACAAAGCTAGAGTTTATGGGGCCTGGGCTATGTATGGGTCAGGCATCGACTCAGCTGTGTAAATGAGTTCGCCTGGCCCCAGAGCCAGAGCTTCAGGGGCTCCATTCAGGGGAGAGGAAGCAGAAACTGGGGAGAAACGTGCTCATGCTGGCAGTTAGAGGAAGAGAGGGAACTTCAAGTCTGCTCCGTGTGCCTCCAAACGTGCTCGCCCTGCTGTCTGGACGAGTCAAAATATGGAAGATTTCTACTTTGCCTTGAGACCCGGCTACTGCTATGGTGAGGGGTGGGGTGACAGTACCCACAGCTGTGGCGTGTCGTGAAGGTTTTTTCTTAGCCCAGTGGCTGTTGCAAGTCTCAGAACAGCCCCAGTAAGCACTGAATAAATGCTAGCCGTTTTTGTGATCGCTATTGTTTTTCCTGCTACATGAAACCAACAAGCTGTTTCAAAACATATCTAATCCATTCGTGGCTAAGCGGTTAATGGACCCCACTAGTATCCATGAGGATGCAGGTTTGATCCCTGGCCTCTCTCAGTGGGTTAAGGATGCGGCGTTGCTGTGAGCTGTGGTGTAGGTTGCAGATGTGGCTCGGATCCTGTGTTGCAGTGGCTGTGACTGTGGCTGGCAGCCGTAGCTCTGAATCGACCCCTACCCTGGGAACTTCCATATGCTGCAGGTGGCGCCTCCCAAAAAAAATCTGATCATGTAATCTTCTCCTTTTAAATCCACAAAGAATTATTCTTCAAATGATGGAGCAAAAGCATTAGATCAGGTCCGCCCTGATAATTTAAACCAAAAGAGTCTGTCTGTGGATGTGAGAGATAAGTGTGAGAATCAAAATGATTTTTAAAAAAATTGAAGAGGAGGTCCCCCTGTGGCAAAATGGGATCGGCAGTGTCTTTACAGCTCCAGAACGCAGGTTCCATCCCCTGCCCAGCACAGTGGGTTAAGGATCCGGTGTTGCCATAGCTGCGGTGTAGATTGCACCTGTGGCTCAGATCTGATTGCTGGCCCCGGGAACTCCATATGCCACAGGGAGGCCAAGAGAAAAGAAAATTGGAGAGAAAAATATTTAGTTGATCCCAGTTCTGGGAAGGGATTGTTGGCACAAAATTAGTAGAAGGGATCATAAAGGCATGACTCTGTTTGTCTACATAAAGTAAAAATCTGGCATCAAAGTAGTGCAATCAAAAATAAATGATAAAGGTGAAACTATCAAATACGGACTGCAAAGGGTTGAACTCAATAGAAAGAGAAGCTTTTCATAAGTTATTATGAAAAATGCAGGCCACTAGAAAAACAGTTGAAAAGGTGTGAAATTTCAACACAAAATATTAAACTCGAAGAACTCATAATAATAATAATAAAAAAAGTTTAATGTTTATGGAGCACTCAAGTCCTGGGGTACATCTAATCGACAGAGCCAAAAGTGGAATCCTGATTGGGCTCTGAAGCCCTAACTGCTAGCTTATGTAAATAAAAATTTTAAAGAAGCTACTTCACAAAAACTCTATATTTCACTAACAGTTATAGAAATGCAGCTCAAAACAATGAAGAATCAGTTATGAATGCGTGAAGCATTTGTGGCCAGAGGACACACTTTTCTGGTGGCGTTGGGGTTTGGGCAGAGACGCCCACACGCTGGAGCTGGAGTGTAAACAGTAATCCCGTTTGGAAAGCAATTTTGAGAAATGTAGGAAGCTCCTTAAAAAGTGTTCTTACTCTTTGACCTAGAGATTCCATTTCTAGAAATCTACCGGAAGGCAGCAGAGATCAAAATTAGTGAACAAGAAGGCTTATTACAGGATTATTTATAATCCAGACTTTGGAAACAACCCAAATACTCCCAAACCAAGGAGCGAAGAAGAAGTGAATGATAGCGCAGCATAGGGGAATAGGATGCATTCATTACAAAGCGCATTTTCAGAGATGTGCATCTATCTTATCCACCTTTCGAAGTTCTGGTGAAATCTCAGAAGCAGGCAGATGGTGCTATGAGATTCAGGAAGGATGATATTTAAATGTGGTTTCGAGCCATGGGGGTGGATTTCCCAAGTAAAGGTGGAGGTAAGGATGCTTCCGACAAAATTCAGGTTAAACAACAGCAGGGAGTTTGGGAAACCAGGGTGTTGGGGGCGGGGAGTCTTGGGGCAGACAGGTGGGCGTGGGAGAGTGGGTTAGATCAGATGACGAAGGGGCTGGAGAACCAATCAGACTTTCAGGCCGTAAAAAGATGTCTAAGAATTAAAAAAAGACTCCCCCCCCCCCATTATAAGAAATGGTAAATTCTGAAGGTAGACAATTCGGAAACTACAGAATGCAAAATGTGCAGGGGGATCCAGCTTGCTCTGAACTCTCTCACTCGGTCGAAGTGTTTATCACCCATCGAATGCATGTGCTGGTAACGTTCTGTTCTAGGCAGTGGTTGGATGGGCAGACAGTTCACAAAAGTTATTGGAATTTAAAAGATAATGTCAATATAACTCTTTGTGAGTCTGTCTCCCACTAGCGTGTGGGTAACTCGTAATTAGGGACCATGTCACACGGATTCCTGCTAAATCCTGGTGTGTGATTGGAAGGGTAGGTCCCCCTGTAAAGACAACTCTAGGCCGTCCTGGTGTCCCCTGTATGGGAAGCCTGACCAGTGGAAGGGCCCGGGAGCAGCTCTGCCCTGTAGCCCATGGGATGCACAGCTGAGCCGAGGCCTTTCAGCTCTCTGCCCCCCACATTTGTCATCCTGAGAACCGTGAGTCTACATATGCAAACAGACACAGGGACCCACTCGGATCCCCAGAGTTGGCATAAAGATTATTTTAGGAGTTCCCATTGTGGCTCAGTGGCACAAACCCAACTAGAATCCATGAGGACGTGGGTTTGATCCCTAGCTTCGCTCAGTGGGTTAAGGATCCGGTGTTGCTGTGGCCGTGGTGTAGGCTGGCAAATGCAGCTCCGGTTCAGCCCCTGGCCTGGGAACTTCCATAGGCTGCAGGTGCAGCTCAAAAAAAAAAAGGGGGGGGGCGGATTATTTTAAGCTGCAGACACTTGGGATTCAACAGCTTCAGAAAAAAAGCCTCCTTGGAGCTGCCTTACCTGTCTAAAAGCAGCAACTTCTGGGAAATGAGGCTGCCATAAACCCCCCCTTGAGGATGTTTTATGGCCCCAAGTAAGACAGGAAGACTGCTTGTACAACTTTTTATTTATTTTTTTAAATTCACTTATTTTTTTCTTTTTACAGCCATACCTGTGGTGTATGGAAGTTCCCAGGCTAGGGATCGGATCAGAGCTGTAGCTGCTGGCCTGCACCACCAGATGCCAGATCCGAGCCGCATCTGTGTCCTACACAGTAACTTGCGGTAACGCTGGATCCCTAACCCACTGAGCAAGGCCAGGGATTGAACGCGCATTCTCACGGACACTCTATCAGGTTCTTAACCCCCTGAGCCACAATGGGAACTCTGCTTACATTTGTTTAAACAAACGTTATCACAGCTTTCATTGGTTCTTTTAAACACTCACTTGTCTTTCCTAAAGAAACCTACTTATTTCACAGAAAAGAGCTGAAGCTGTCTGTCCCCTCTCCCTTTTCCCTATTAACTCAACATCCGCTTTTACCACTTAACGAACCTGCTCCTTCAGGAGCTGGCTTCCTTGTTCATGTGAAATAAACCTTTTTCTCCTAGTGTCTTTAGTCTGATATCAGACCCCAATAACAACGTAACAGGGTGGAGAAAAGTTTTTCCTCCTCAACACAGACCATCCATGACAACAGAAAGACCCACGACCTCTGGGGCCCAGAATGGTCAGGACTTGGTCCACGAGAGTCAGCTGCCCTGATTTTTTTCTTCATTTCTGATTTAGGACCAATCAGAGAAAGCCCGATTTGCTCCCTAACCAATCACGTAGGAGGCAAACCCGCCCAGCGTATCCATGGAGACAGCCTCCCTCGGGGGCCCTGTTTCCCTCTGAAGCTTGCCCTGCCCAGCCTCTGAGTCCGGACAGAACCGACCCCCAGCTCTGAACGAGCATCCCCTGCTTGTTCTCCTCTGGGTGGTCTTCCTTTATCCCCATTGCAGGGTGACAGTGGCTTTACCGGCGTCAGGCTCCGGACAGTAACTGCTTCCTGCCTGGGAGCCAGGACACCAATCCCAGGCGCCCCCTCACCCCCTGGGCTGCCTGACCCCCTGGAGAGGGTTTGCTGGTGTCATATTCTTGGAGATGCCGCTGCTGCGCAGAGACGCCGAAGGACAGGGACAGAGCACGCGGTATTCGGGCGCTGAAGGCGGCTGGCGGTTTGTCAGGAAGCAGTGGGGTAACTTCCACGCGCTCTGGATTCAGAGCTGGGTTCATGCCACAGGCGGGCCACTGTCGCCCTGCCGCGGGCGCTTACCTTACGGCTAAGATGGCCCAGGGCTGAGCGTCTGCCCCCCCCACTCCGGCCCCCGGGATCGGTGTGGCCTCGAGGCGGTCACAGGCGAAGGCCTGGCCGGCCCGACAGGGCGGAGGTGGTTGGGCCCGCTGCTCCCTCACTGTCTTCCGCGCTGCGGCGGCCGCGTCCAGGCCGAGGCCGAGCCTGGGAAAGGCATCCGGCATCCAGAGGCCAGGTAGGATGCGGGACGCAGCTCAGGAGGCTTATCCGCCCACAGCAGCCGGATGCAAGGAAGCTGCCAGCTCCTGCCCGAGGAATGAAATAGGAGAGGGAGTGGGGGGCCGGGCTCTGGGAAAGCTCAGGAGGCCCCACCTGTGCGCTGGGGACACGCAGGGGGACTGTCCCGGGGGACCAGGAATGCTCCTGTGGGTTCTGTGGCTTCATCTGGGGGGTGGGGTGCAGGCCTCCAGAGCGCCTCGGCCTCTGTGTAGGAGACTCTGGCCCACCCCCTCCCCGAGTGGGCGGGTGCGGGCTGCTGGAGACCACGGTGTGAAAATGGCCGGTCAAGTTCTCGTTGGAGCCCGGCCCAGGTCGCTTTACTCTCTGAGATGTGGGCGAGGCGTCTCGCGGCGGCAGGCGTCGAGGAGCTCACAGAGACCTCCTCCCTCTCGTATTCCTCTTGCTTTTAGCAAAACTCCCTTTCGGTGAGGCATCTGTTTAGGAAGGGGAGGAACCTTCCACCTATAGGATCTGAGTTTTTATGTGTCCGCTGGGCCGGTGGGGCTAACGCCACGTCACAGGCAAGGGTGCAGGACTTCAGTGTCAGCGAGCGGGAGAGGTGGTTTCACACGTGGACAGAGCGGGTTCTGCAGCCCTGCCTTCTCCCCACACTTGCCCACAGATAAAGCTTCATCTCAGGAGTTCCCATTGCGGCTCAGCAGGTTAAGAACCCAACACAGTGTCCGTGAGGATGTGGGTTCCATCCCTGGCCTCACTCAGTGGGTTAAGGATGTGGCGTTGCTGTGAGCTGTGGTGTAGGTCGCAGACGGGGCTTGGATCCTGTGTTGCCGTGGCTGTGGTGCAGGCCAGCGGCTACAGTCTCTAACCTGGGAACCTCCATATGCCTCCAGTGTGGCCCTAAAAAGACAAACAAACAAACAAACAAACAAAACAAAAAAACAGTAGGAGTTTATCCTTTTACCATTCTGGAGGTCAGAAGACCAAAATAAAGGTTAAAGGGGCTAAAATCCTGGCGGGAGGGAGAGGGAGTGGGGTGGGGGATGGACCGGGGATTTGAGGTTAATAGATGCAGACTGCTGCATTTGGAGTGGATAAGCCATGAGGTCCTGCTGTGTGGCACTGGGAACTCCATCTAGTCACTTGTGATGGAGCATGATGGAGGATAATGTGAGAAAAAGAATGCACGTGTGTGTGTGTGACGGGGTCACCTTGCTGTACAGTAGAAAATTGACAGAAACCAACTGTAAACCAAATAGAATGGAAAACATTTTTTAAATCATTAAAAAAAATCCAGGTGTGGGCGGGGCTGGTTCCTTTGGCGGCTCTGCGGGAGAACCTGTGTCTCTTCTAGCCCTGGAGCCTCGTGTCTGCATCACTGCCACCGCCTGTTGTCGCATGGCCTTTTCCTGACTTCGTTATTTCTTTTTCTTTTCTTAAAATTTTTTTCTTCTTTTTCTAACTTCTAACTTTGAACCACCTGCTTCCCTCTTACAAGGACACTCATGACGACCTTGAGCCCATCTGAATAATCCAAAGTGATCTCCCTTCTCCAGGTCCTTGATTTAATTCCATCTGGAAAGTCCTTGTTGCCATGTAAGGTCGCCTGTTCACAAGTCCAGGGCTTAGGACATGGACATCTTGGCAAGGGGGGGGGGCGGTAATTGTTCTGTCTACTGAGTCCACCAAGTAAGGGACAGGGAGTCGGGCCCAGAGCCCCCGTCCGGCAGCTGGGGTGAGTGGCCCAGGTCGGAGGAGCCGGAGTTTCTGAGCTGCCCAGAGCGGCGAATATAAAGTCCCTGAACTCTGCTCACAGGAGCTCAGAGGCCGCGATCCAGACATGCGAGCCGGTCTCAACAAGGGCCGGGGCACAGTTACCCAAACAGCTGCAGACACAGCCAGGATGGGGGCCCAGAGACAGGCCTGACGATGCCAGACGCCGCCTGGCTGGGAAGCTGGTGCCAGTCTGCCGGGTGGGCGCGCGCAGAAGCGCCTCCCTGGGCAAAGGCTCTGAGGTGTGCGGTGCTCTGCCGCCTGCCGGCTGGGGTGCGGACAGAGGCTGTGGGCTGAGGCGGGGCGGGCCGGGCCGGTTGTGAGCCGCGTAGTGAACTTGAACAAGGACGAGAGTGGAATCGGGTTCCAGAGAGTTCGCCAGCTGCTCTGGTGGGGTTTGGGGGAGACAGAGCGGATGAAGGGAGAGAGCCGTGCAGGAAAGTTCGGGGCCTGGGCTGGTGCCGGCACAAAGTGGGGGGAGCAGCAGGTGCCGGGGCAGCGCCCTGGTCTCCCTGGGGGAGTCACCGGGAAGCGGAGTGGGTGAGGGGGTCCTTCGGGGAAGGTCAGCCGCCCTCCTCGGACCGGACCTGAGCCTGAGAGCAGGAGTTCCTCGGAGGGACCTACCCCCTCCAGACCCCCGGGGGGCCCTCGGCCTCCTGACGGCTGCCCTGGGCTCCTCGCTCACCTTTTCGCTTCCTCATCCCCTTCTTTCACCTCAGCATCTGTTCCGCACCCAGAGGAGCTGGCTCTTCCGGTCCTGCAAGCCCAGGAGATTGAAGCCCAGGGCCTGGGAGTCTAAATTTGACCTTGAGATCTTACCTGGGGGAGCTGGGCTGGCTGCCCACCCCACAGCCAGGTCCCGGGACAGGGCCAGGGTCCCCCTCACCCCAGCTCAGCAAGTGGGAGGGTTTTGCATCTTTCCTGTGTATTTGTGGTTCGAATACCCTAACACGGCCTTTGCCAGGCAGGGAAGGTGTTTCCGCTCTCCGTTTTACAGGTGAGGAAACTTGGAGCAGAGACTGGCTGAGTAGCTTGACCTTGGCTGTGGCATAGCAGCCGAGTCACCGGGTCTGGGCGGCGCTCAGCAACCGGGGCTGGACCAGCAGTCCTGGCATTCGGACACTCTGGGGTTTTTCAGTTACCAGCCGCCTTTGCCGAGCCTTCTTCCTGCACAAGCCACGGCCGGAGACACAGCGCCAAAGGCACACGTAACCATGAAGAAATCCAAAGACGGCACTTGCCTCCTTGGACCTAAGTGGAAGAGCCCAGACATGCAAAAACATCTCTGGTCACTGGGCAGTTCCAGAGCATTCTTTGTGGAATGGTGGGACCCCTGGAAGACACCAGTGAAAGGGGCTGAATCCATGGGGGTCGACGTGGGCATTTTGAGTTGAGCCCTCCTAGCTGACCTAGCTTGCCGGCAAACTCTCTTATTTACATTTAATTCGGGGACTTTTTATAAAAAATTATCTAAAGACAAACAGGAGATCTACAGTGATAGCCGTGAGGATCGCCGTCTTTACTTCAGCCTTTAGGCTGCTGTGCGACCGGAAGAACAAAACAGGACTATCCGGTGCCCGAAAACCCTGAGCCACAAATTGCCGGCTGGCGAGCTGCCGCGGGGCCAGAATATGGAGCCCGGGCAGGGAGGACGCAGGGGCTTCCCCAGTCTCTAGGCTGTCCCCCGCCCCCACATACTCCCAGGGCCACGGGTGACCCAAAGGAAAGTGCTGGCCCTCAGCTACATAAAGGAACTAAAGAGCACGACGGTGCAAAGGGCAGGAATATCCTAAACACAACCAAGCGAACAGCCCTGAAACCGTCCCATCCATCCTTTCTCTGAAGACAGCCAGGGCAGTTAGGCCAGCCCCAGCCCTGCCCCCGACAGCTTCCCAGACCCCGCCGCCTGCTCCCATGGGAAGCAAGGGGAACTCCTGGCTTCTTAAGCTCTGCTAGCCTGGCCAGCTGGAGCGGGCCGCACCGGGAGGCACCCCAGTCCACTTCGGAACCCAAGGACATCTGTGGGCGGGTGCTCGCTCTCTCCACGAGAATTCAGTGCCCAACTCGGCAGACAGGACAGTACTCCAAGAGCCCACCCCCCTCTCTGGGGACATGCCCTTGTGGGAAGAGGGGCATGGCCTCTGGCCTCTGACACCAGGTAGCTGGGGCGTTGCATAACCTTCTCTGGGCTCAGACTTTTCATCCACCGGCAGAAGCTGCAGGGCTTAGAGCGGATGACGTCACCTGCTCAGCATTCTATTGGCTGGCGTGAGTCGCGGCCCGGAGAGCAGACCCCACCTGAGGTTGCGGAGGGAGGGGCATGGGTTCAGAGGGGAGGGCCTGCGGCTAGTTTTGCAAACAGTTGCCCCCCCCCCCAACCGGGAGTTCTGCATGTAACCCTCCCAGCCGCCTCCCTGGTCAGCGGGGGAAACTGAGGCAGAGGGAGGTGTTCCTTGTCCCGGCCAGGAAGTGGCTGGGCTGGACATCAGCCCGGCTCTGAGGGAGTTCCCACTGGGGCACAGTGGAAACAAATCTGACTAGGAACCATGAGGTTGAGGGTTCAATCCCTGGCCTCGCTCACTGGCTTTAGGATCTGGGGCTGCTGTGAGCTGTGGTGTAGGTCACAGATGCGGCTCAGATCTGGCGTCACTGTGGCTGTGGTGCAGGCCGGCAGCTGTAGCTCCGATTGGATCCCTGGCCTGGGAACCTCCATATGCTGCAGGTGTGGCCCTAAAGTAGCAAAATAAATAAATAAGTAAACATTAAAAATCATTTTAAAAAAAAAAAAAAGAAAAAACCCTCAGGTCTGGGCTCTCGCTCCCTACACTCCAGGCCTGGGCCGTGTGCCGGGAACCCCAGAACGTGCCCCGGGGCTCCGACTGCCCCCGGGAAGTGGCCTCTCCTCCTCCTCCTCCCCTCTCTTCCTCTGCAGAGGAGGCCTCCTCGCCCACGCTTGGGTGTGGGGTGGCAGACAGGCTGTTCCCTCCGTGGCCTTCGTCAGAAGCCATCAGTGTGTACATTAGGCTCATAAATAATGCAGGCTGGCACCTCTCCAGGGAGGAAGCGAACACCAGCGCTCACCGCCAGGGCAGGCTGCGACAAGAAGCTGGGTGAGTAATGTGCAGATGGAGACGCGGTGCCCAAGAGGTGCCGGCCCTCCCCGCATCCTAGGTGGGCTTGGGGCCATGCTTGTCCTGCGGGAGCTGCAGGTCTGGGGCCCCGAGGGTGCTCCGGGCGGCTGCGGGCTACCCCAGCCCTCACCCAGCGTCTTCCTGCCTTGCCAGCCACCGCCCCGGAGGAGGGAAAGCTCAGCGCGAACCGTGCCAGCCTCCCTTTCAGACAGAGGAAACCCGATCACATCTCTGCAGCAGCCACCTCGTGACCTCGAGAAAAGAGCCAAGCACGGCTGAAGGGCTGACCCTGACCAGGCGAACCCCAGGAGCCTCCAGCAGGCTCCCTGTCGTGGGAGAAAGACAGACTCTGCCTGTCCAAGGCCCTGCTGGTGCAGCTCTTACTTGCAGCCCAGGGCATCCTAACCCACAGCGAGAGAACCTGGCAAGGACCTGACACGATTTTCCACTTCATCAGGGCCAAGCACTTGGCCGGTGTTCAGTTACCTTCTGTTACCCCAGGCACCAGGCTCATAATTTCCTGCTCGTTGGCTTCTCCGGCTTCTAGAATTAGCCACCTAGACGCGGGGCTGCACCCCTCCCATCGATCACCATCAGCTTTTGTTTTGCTTTGTTTTGTTTTACCTGTGCCTGCGGCATGTGGAAGTTCCCAGGCCAGGGATCAAACCTGCGTCACCGCTGTAATCGGAGTCACAGCAGTGACAATGCCAGATCCTTCACCTGCTGTTCTAGGAGGGAGCCTGGCTAGCCTCAGCTTTTAGAAAAACGGGAAAAGCAGAGTTCCCGTTGTGGCTCAGTGGGTTAAGAACACGACTAGTATCAGTAAGGATGTGGGTTCAATCCCTGGCCTCACTCAGTGGGTTAAAGATCCGGTGTTGCCATGAGCCGTGGTATACGTCATGGACGTGGCTCGGATCCCGCGTTGCTGTGGCTGTGGTGTACGCCGGCAGCTGCAGCTCCGATTCGATCCCCAGCCCGGGAACCTCCAAATGGGAAGAGAGAAAAGAAAAACTGCGGAAACGCCAGGTCTCAGGTGCAGCACGAGAAGCTCATCCATGTCACACGCGGGGGACGTCCCTCGTGGCGGTTCTAGCTGGGGGTATTCCGCAGGCCTCGTGTTCTCAGAGCTTTGGGCACAGGTTGTGAGCCACTGTGCGGGCCTTTCTCATCCTCAAGCCCAGTTCGAAGTCTCCTCGCTCCATGAGCAGGAGTTTGTCTACCGGGCAGAGGTAAAAGCCTCTCCCAGGTGTGTACCCTTCCTGTCCCACGGGAGCGCCCGGAGCCAGAGGAGGGACGCAGCCTGGGGACAGGGGCGCAGGGGTGCCACCACGCAGACACCGTGCGGCTCTGGGTGCATGGCCTGGCCTCGCTCACCTGCTTCCTCACCTCTAACGCGAGGGCTCACCTGCTTGGGGTCTTGGGAAGAAAACACGGGCATTGTCACGTGCAGAGTAGACAGCACAGAACGGCTAGGTGCTGCTACGCACGAGAAGGTTTTCCTCTTTCAGTGTCACAGCCCTGTCTCTGAGCCTCTTTATTCCCCACCCCCACCCCCACTCCTTTTGTCTCTTTAGGGCTGTGCCCACGGCATTTGGGGGTTCCCAGGCTAGGGGTCGAGTTGTGCTACACCACAGCCACAGCCACAGCCACAGCCACAGCCACAGCAACGAGGGACCCGATCCACATCTGCGACCTACACCACAGCTCACGGCAAAGCCGGATCCTTAACCCACTGAGCGAGGCCAGGGATCGAACCTGCAACCTCATGGTTACTAGTCAGGTTCTTAACCCACTGAGCCACTATGGGAACTCCTCTGTCGCCTCTTGAGACCTTCACAGTCCTGTGTCTGCACTGCGTTTCTGTGGACAGCTTTTTCTTCTCCTCCACAGCGGGCAGTCACTGGGTGGGGCGCTGAGGCTCAGGCAGTGCCTGGAAGAGGGCAGCTCCGGCCACGGGAACCTCAGCCCGCAGTCCCACCGCCTGCCTCCTCCTTCTTGCTTCCTTCCTCTTGCTGATTCCTTCCTTACTTTCTGCAGACACACACTCACCCTTCACGTTGATCAAACACCTTACATGTGCCGGGAAGTCCAAGGACTCCCATCCGGACTCCCATCCCCACGGGGCAGTAGGAAGAACCGGTTTAATCTTGGCCGCACGGCCCGAGGATGACCAGCGGAAACAAAGGCAAGCTGGCTTTCCAGCTGGTAACGTCACCTGCCCAGAATCCGCCCGCCTTGATCAAAGGGGCCCCATGGGGTGTGATTGCTTCCTCTCGGTTCCGAGGCCTCCAGGAATCTGTTTACAACCCTCCGGAGGAGAGGACGTGTCAGCTGGGACCTGTGCCACCGGATGACGTGCCCACAGAGCCCCTCCTGGAAGCCGATCAGACGCAGGCGAACCTCCCTGCAGAGCAGAGTGCGCCGCTTTGAACTTCTCGTTTGGAGGTCCGCTGTGGTTTCGGCGGGGAGGCCCCGGCCTCCTTGCTGGGGGCGGGGAGGCGGCCGACTACACCTGCGACGACCTTCTGTGTGGCTGGGACCCCGCGTCTGCGTCCCCGCCCCTGAGGCGGGATCCCGCCCTGCGCGCCCCGGCGACCCTGCAAAGCCCCTGCCCGGCCAGCGTCCTGGCTTGGGTCCCTCCAGCCTCATCGCCTTTCCGATGACGTCTGCTCCCCGGGGCACGGTTACTGTGCAGAGATGGCACAGTGAGTTAATCACAGTCAATTATAAAATGGCTCTTAAACGGCTGGCCCTCGGTTGGTGAGCCAGCGGGCGAGTGGCTGTTTTTAGCAGAAGCTCGGTGGAGAAAGAGCGGGGTGGGGGGGGGTGATATTTTAATTGGATTTAATACGTGAGTGGTTAGTCCTCTTCCCCGAAGAGCGACGTTTTTGGTTCGCCTTGATCAGTTGATCAGATCTTGCCAGAAGAAAAATGACCACTTGCAGAGTTATTCCCGTGTGCTGGATTTCTTTATAAAAACGAATTATTCAACCTCTTCAATCCCGATTTAAGTTGGGTGTTACCTCCGTTTTACAGACGGTCCGGGAGACGTCCGTGGCGGGTTACCCCCACTCTCAGCCCTGGGTTTGGGACGAGCACCTCCGGCCCCACCCGCAAGTGTCCACATGCCTCCTAGAGGATGCAGCAGGGCCCTGAAGGGACAGCCAGGAGTCCGGGCCTGTGACCCTGGGCGCATGGCTCGCCTGGAGGACACGTGTGTTATTCCTAAAATGCACAACTTGAAATCGTCAGTCACCACGTTACTTCCCCCCCCCCCCCAGAGCATAAAGACGGAACATCTGCTAACGCGGGCCTCCACAACCCGTCAGGATTTCCAGACCTCTCATGGGACTCTGTACTTGGGCCAAGATTCCCTGAAGGAAACTGGATTTCTTCCCTCTATGCCTTTGTTTGGCCACAATTACCTTGGGGGCTTTCAACACCCACCTTCGTTCTTATCTCTACCCCATGAAGCAACAGGCACAATTTTTTAGGCCACCTCCTCCAGGAAGCCTTCCATGAGGCTCTGACCCCAGCACAACTCCTTCCTGGTTCTCGGTGGTCACAGGAACTCCCATACATATATATATATATATATATTTTTTTTTTTTTTTTTTTTTTTTTTTTTTTTTTGGTCTTTTTGCCTTTTATCTAGAGCCGCACCCGCGGCATATGGAGGTTCCCAGGCTAGGGGTCTAACAGGAGCTGTAGCTGCCGGCCTTCGCCACAGCCACAGCCAACACTAGCTCCAAGCTGCATCTGCGATGCAGGATCCGAGTCATGTCTGCAATCTACACCATAGCTCACGGCAACGCTGGATCCTTAACCCACTGAGCAAGGCCAGGGATCGAATCCGCAACCTCATGGTTCTTAGTCAGATTCGTTAACCACTGAGACACGAAGGGAACTCCTCCCATACATATTTTTTATAAGGCAAAAAGTGTCCATTTTTTTCTTGTGATTCTTTTGAATGTTTCATCCAAGTTATATGCTGAAGATCATAAGCCTTCTTAGTTAGTGGAAAACACCACTAACATGGCATTCAATCAGTCACATAAGGTTAAAAAGCAAATTAAGGAGTGTGACTATTTATCAAGAATAATTACTCAGCCGATGGTTGCCTTCAATATCCAGACCATCCATGCAAAGAAGCTATTTGCTTTTTCTTTAACGTAGAAAACATCATCTTTATTTCTTAGAAAGAATTGAATTTTTTTGTAAATACAATTTTCATTTTATTAGAAATGAAAATAACAGTACCATGGTGTTTTCCCCTTGTCTTTATAGACTAAGATGTTTTGTAGTGGAAATTCATGTCTTCTTCCAGCTTCTCTGTAAATGACAAAGGGCTTTCTCTCTCTTTTTTTAAATCATCCTCCTCACTCCTCTGAGACGCCAAACAATCTAATCAGGATCTATTTAAATTTATTTGTTCAAATCTACACCCCAAGACCTAAGGGCAGTCTAGCCCCTCGGCCAGGAGGAAGCCCTAAAAAGACAAAAAAAAAGAAGAAGAAGAAAATTCTTCCCGTAAATGGAGACGCTCCAAGGAGCCATCTCAGAATCAGAATCCCGGGTCCCTCTCAGGCACTTGTTCGGCCAGGCATCGTGCAGTTTGTTCAGTTCCTTTCTTTCATCTGAAGCGATACATTTAAATAGGCTGTTTTTGATCTTGCTTTCAACAACTGCAAATTTGCCAAAACCTTAAAAGGAGTTTTGGAGAATCCATTTATTGAATAGTTTGATTAAAGATTTTGAACAAAATAGAACCAAAATCTGGAGGACTCAGTCACACACACACACGCACACACGCACACACACACACACAATTCTAATACTGCTGTACATCGTTTAGACTGATCTGCAAATGACTTTTTTTCCTTTTATGGCCGCACCTGTGGCATATGGACGTTCCCAGGCTAGGGGTCACATCAGAGCTGAAGCTGCTGGCCTACACCACAGCCACAGCAATGCCAGATCCACATCTCGTGTGCGACCTACACTACAGCTTGCAGCAAAGCCGGATCCTTTAACACACTGAGCAAGGCCAGGTATTAAACCCACATCTTCATGGATGCTAGTCAGGTTTGTTTCCGCTGAGGCACAAAAGAACTCCTGCAGATGACTTTTTCAAAGACTGTGCATTTCTGGGAGCTCCCTTGTGGCACAGTGGGTTAAGGATTAGGCATTGTCATTGCTGCAGCCTGGGTTGCTGCTGTGGCACAGATTTCATCCCTGGCCTGAGAACTTTCTCATGCCGAGCGCATGGCCAAAGAGAAAAAAAAAAAAAAGACTGTACCTTTCTTTCTAAATCTGATCCAACATGTATGTCAAAGGGAGAAAGCTCATAATACCCTGATTTTTGTAATTTATATTAGCTTTGTCACAGAAATTTTGTAGTTCATAAACTCTAACACTGTAAATAAAAAATGTAAGTTTTTTTTCTCTCTTTTTAGGGCTGCACCTGCGGCATATGGAGGTTCCCAGGCTAGGAGTCTCACCGGAGCTGTAGCTGCCGGCCTATACCACAGCCACAGCAATGCGGGATCTGAGCCACGTCTGCGACCTACACCACAGCTCACGGCAACGCCAGATCCTTAATCCACTGAGCGAGGCCAGGGATCGAACCGGCAACCTCATTGTTCCTAATCAGATTTGTTAACCACTGCGCCATGATGGGAACTCCTGAAAAAAATGTAAGTTTTGATATCTGCAGCTTTTATTTCAGGTATATCACGGCTTAAGATTCATATATAAATTATGGGTTCACTACATAAGTTCCGGCTGTATTTCTGCTGTGTACCTCCTTTTTAAAAATTATTAATTATATTGAGATAAAATTGGCACACAAAAGTCAAGCTAACTTCTGTCTCCAGACGTCAGTACAGATTTCATTTTTCTTGTGATGAGAAATGCTAAGATCTACTCTCTAAGCAACTTCCAATAACGCAGTACAGAGTTATCAGCTATTGTCCCTGTGCTGTAGGCGGCAGCCCAGGACTTATTTTGTAACTGGAAGTTTTCACTTTTGACCCCCTTGTCGCATTTCACCCCCCCACTACCCACTTCTGGCAACCACAGATATGTTTTATGAGCTTGTGTTTTGTCTGTCTGTCTTTCTTTCTTTCTTTCCTCTCCTTCCTTTCTTTTTCTCCTTCCTTTCTTTCTTTTTCTTTTTTCTCTTTCCTTCCTTCTTTTTCTTTCTTTCCTTCCTTCTTTCTTTTTCTTCCTTCCTCCCTCCCTCCCTCCCTTTTTCTTTATATAGTGAAATCATAAGGTATTTCTCTTTCTTTGACTTATTTCACTTAGCATAGTGCCCTCAAGTTCCATCCATGTTGTCACAAATGGAAAGATCTCATTCTTTATGGCTGGATAATATTCGATTGTCCATTATCCATCTATGTACGTATGTATGTATCCATCTATCCATCCATCCATCCATCCATTCCCCATGCCCCTTATCCGTTCACCCATCAATGGACATTTAGGCTGTTTCCACAGTTTAGCTATTGTAAACAACACCGCAGTGAACATGGAGTGTGCACATACCTTTTCAAGCTTGTGTGTTGTTTTCTTTGGGTAAATACCCAGCAGTGGAATTGCTAGGTCCTACGGTAGTTCTATTTTTAGCTTTTTGAGGAACATCCAGACTCTTATCTGTAATGGCTGCACCAATTTACACTCCCAACAGTACACGAGGGCTCCCTTTTCTCCACACCCTCTCCAACACTGGTTATTTCTTTTCTTTCTTTTTTTTTTTATAATAGCCATGCTCCATACTTTCTTAATTTAATAATAGCACGATTTTTACCATGGTGCTGTGTGACATCAACATTTGTATTTGTATTATCTCAGTGAAAACGTAATAATGAGGCTATTAATATTGAATATGTCACTGAATTTACATTTAATCTTACATTTTCAAAAACATCAAGTGACACATCTTCAACAGAAGAAATGTTCAAAGCTTCATTTTATTTAATGATTTGACTAAAATTAACCAATTACTTAAATTAGCTTAATTGGCTTTTCTATTTGAAACATCTGATAACATGAGGATTAAACTGGCATCATTTAATTGTTTGTGAAATTCTGTTCTTGGACCCAGCACAAAAACAGCTATCACTTCATCTTGTAAATGCACAAGAAAACCTGAAAATGAACATAATTAGAATTGCCATTTGATCTAAATGAAGTCATGTCTCACATAGTGACAAACAATCTTGGGTTCAGTCTTTGTCTTTTGCCAGTCTCGAAATAACTACTAATTTGAAGTAAATGCTGATTTATTTTATTTATTTAATAGTTGATTTTTTGGCCACAGCCCTGGCACGTGGAACTTCCTGGGTCAGGGATAGAACCCGCGCCACAGCAGTGACCCAAGCTGCTGCAGTGACAATGCTCAATCTAATTTTTTTTCTTTTTAGGACCACAACTGTGGTATATGGGGGTTCCCTGACTAGGAGTTGAGTTGAAACTGCAGCTGTCAGACAGCACCACAGCCACAGCAACACGGGACCCGAGCCTGGTCTGCAACCTACACCCCAGCTCACAGCAATGCCGGATCTTGAACCTATTGAGCAAGGCCAGGTATCGAGTCTGCATTCTTGTGGACACTAGTTAGGTTCATTACTGCTGAGCCACGGTGGGCTGGATCCTTAACCCACTGAGCCACAAGGGAACTCCTACATGCTGATGTGTTTAGCAGATCTGTGTTTTCCACTTTTCCCATGATCGGTGACACCACTGGATGTGGTGCTGGTCATTCCCCTGAGAGCTTGTGGCAGACGTGGTATGTGAGATCCCCAGCAGGGCGTAACCCCTCACTCGGCTGGCCAAAAGAGTGAACTCACCGGCCTGAGGTCACACCTGGCTGGTCGGTCTCCTGACCCCACAGCTTCGATGCCCGTGCCAGGGGAAGGGCCATGGGGTGGGGTGCCGCACCCTTGGGTGGGTCCAGGCTGGGCTTGGAGGACACAACCCCAAGGGCCACAACCCCTCCGTGGAAAGAAAAGGAAACACAACAGAAATGGGTGTCCCCGTCTTGACCTGTAAATGTGTCACTGATGGGCGGTGGCAGCTGGTGACCCAGACGTCACTGTTGTTAGAGAGGATTTTTTTTTTTTGCCTCTTTGTCATTTTAGGGCCGCACCCGCGGCATGTGGAAGTTCCCAGGCTAGGGGTCTAATCGGAGCTGTAGCCACTGGCCTACGCCGCAGCCACAGCAACGCGGGATCCGAGCCGCAGCTGCAACCTACACCACAGCTCACGGCAACGCCGGATCCTTAACCCACTGAGCAAGGCCAGGGATCGAACCCGCAACCTCATGGTTCCTAGTCGGATTCGTTAACCACTGCACCACAATGGGAACTCCTAGAGAGGATTTTTTTGAAGGGCCCGCTGACGCTCTGGCCAGAGTCACCTCTTGTCCGGGTCGGGGAGCTCGTCCCGGCGGCGCTGGCTCTCGTTCTGCCCTGTGGCGAACACCCTGCAGCGGCTGGCGGCCCCCCAGCCAGGAGAACGAGGGGGCCCCACACTAAGGCCCTGGGCGGGCTCGGAAGTGGGTTCCACCTGCTGCCACAGGGTGCTGTCCTCGGGCATCCCGGGGTCGGCCACCAGCATCCTCTCCCGCCAAGCTGGTCCTGGGCGTCTTCAGAAAGGTTTGTGGACCAAGCACAGGAGGCGGCCCCTGAACTCGATCTCCATTCTGAGGCTTTAACCCTTCCTGCCCCGGGGAAGTCTTCCAACCTGCCCGCACCTCAGTCTGCTGAGTGCTAGTGGCCAATGAACCCCTCCCTCTCCTCTCCAGACCCCACAGAGATCAGCGTGAGAACTAAACGCAGGTCTTCACAGCGCCCAGGGATTCTGGCAGATCAGTGCTCTACGGATCCAGCTGTCATTACGGTAAGACTCGGGGCTCCTCAGCAGGGGCCCGAGTACGAAGTCACCGGGTGGTCAAGCGTGGACCCTCCCACGGACCCACGGCTGGTCTGCGCCTCGGGGGGATGCTGGCCACCACCCGGGTCACCAGCTTAGTTCTGTCTCCCCTGGGGCTGGTTGGCCGGCGTGATTTTTTTTCTTTCCTTTTTAGAGCCACACCCGCGGCAAAAGGAAGTTCCCAGGTTAGGGGTCGAATCAGAGCTACACCACAGCTCACAGCAACACTGGATCCCCGACCCACTGAGCGAGGAGCCCAGGGATCAAATCTGCATCCTCATGGATTCTAGTCAGGTTTTTAACCCACTGAGCCACAACGGGAACTCCTGACCAGCATGATTTGAAGACTGGTTGTAGGTTTTGTCTTGGCCTTGCCGTTGCTTTGCTGGGGACCTCATCATCCCTTTGCCTTTTTTTTTTTTTTGTCTTTTGTCTTTTTAGGGCCGCATCCATGGCATATGGAAGTTCCCAGGCTAGGGATCGAATCGGAGCTACAGCTGCCGGCCTGCGCCACAGCCACAGCAATGCCAGATCCAAGCCACATCTGCGACCTACACCACAGCTCACGGCAACACCGGATCCTTAACCCACTGAGCGAGGCCAGGGATCGAACCTGCATCCTCATGGTTCCTCGTCGGATTCCTTTCTGCTGCACCACAGTGGGAATCCTGTCCCTTTGCTCTTGATTCCAGGCCTGGATGCCCCACGGGGCTGGGCCGGGCGGTTCAGTTGCCTCCCGCAGTTTGGGTGACGGATTACCAGCAGGACCCTAGGGGTCCCTCCCGGAACAGACGCTTTCACCTCCTAGGCCTTCCCTTAATCCCAAACAATAAATTTAGTCAGAGAAGTGAGAAAACGCAGAAAGGGAGGAAAACAGTCAAGCAAGAGAAAATAATAACAGTTTGGCTGTTGCACAAAAGCCGAGGACTTTCAGTTCCTCCTCAGGGGCTGTAGATAATTTTCTGAGCCGTGTCCTTGGGGCTGTTTAGCAGATACTGAAAGCCCCACCGGGGAGAAGTTCACTGTACGCCGTCCCCAGCACGCAGACCCCAGGCCAGTTGGGACCTGAGGCTGATGACGTGGAGGCTCTAAATACCGCCCTGTTATCTCACCACCAGCCAATCGGGGGAGGGTCCACGCCCTGTTATCTCACCACCAGCCAATCAGGGGAGGGCCCATGAGCCGATCACGCGCCCTACAGCCGCCTCCCTCACCTTGGCCTTAAAAACCTTTCCCTGAAAGCCTTGGGCCTTTCCCGCCTTTGGGCACCAGCTACCCAGATCCTTGGCTCGGGGGCGCATGAGATAACCGCCCCACTCTTCACCGCCACCCGAGTCAGCAGATCCGCTTGACCGCCCGGGGGCCTGGGCGGACTTCAAGTCTGGCTCCGGAACAACGAGGTGTCTTCCCAACCCCACCGCAAAGACCAAAGACGCTCATAGGAGGAGTTGGAGGGAATGTCCCTTCATCTGAGTCTGGCAGAGCTCCACTCTGCGTCCCCCGGGGCAGCTGCCACTGACCGGAAGCCGAGCAGGCGCCCCTGCAGGGGGCGGTCCTAGCAGTGCGGTTCCGACCAGGCCCCCAGCGTGGCTTCTGTTCTTAAAAAGATCACTAGAAAGACACGAGAGCTTCTGGGAACAGCCTGCTATCATTTTAAGGCCGGTTTCAATCGTGTTTTCAAAAGAAAAAAAAGGAAAGAAAGGAAAGGAAAGGAAGACAAAAAAACTCACCCACAGCTGATGCCCACCCCGCCTTGGGGGCTTTCTGGGGCCACCTGCAGGCCAGCCACCTGCCTCCATCGCCCCCAGCCCCACAGCCTTCCTCCCTGGTCCCGATGTGGAGAAATCCCAGCACCCCTGACCCCGGGAGCAAAGCAGCCCCTCCTGCATCCTTGCTGGGCAAAGGCGAAGCTCTTTCTCAGGCACCCCCACCCCCACCCCGCCCTTAGGAGCCTCTGACGGGGCTCATTGACCCTTAAAGTGCTGTGTGCTTCCCCCAACACAGAGTGGTCAGTGTTCATTTTCTCCAGCTTCTTTGTTCCTTTTAGGGCCACGCCCCAGCATGTGGATGTTCCCAGGCGAGGAGTTGAATCGGAGCTACAGCTGCCGGCCTCAGCCACAGCCACGTCTCCAGCTTTCTTAGGGACTTTATACTCAGGGATTTCCCTTGGCTTCCAGCAGTTTCTTGCACACAGACTCTTGGCAAAGGACGGAACGGGAGCTGGTTGGCCCCAGGCCCATCTCCGCAAACGCGGAAGCAGATGGTGATGGTACTGTCCACGCAGCCTGGTTGTGCAGATCCAATGACGGCATCTGCCAGGACGCCCAGTGCCACCGAGGGCCCGGCGCTCTCTGTGACTGTGCCGCACAGATCACACCTTCATCGCGCGTCAGATAACGACGGTTATTATCAGCGTCCGTGGAGATGTTGATGGGTGAAGACTGTGGCTCCGTTACTTGTTAGACTCGGGGTTGTCACTTGGACCCTGTGCCATCCTGGCTAACGGGCTGCCCTGTGCACTGCAGGGTGTGGAGTGGCGCCCCTGGCCTCACCCACCAGACACCGGAGCAGCCGTCCACGGAGGTGTGACAGCCAACGTTGTCTCTAGACTCTGCCCACGCCCCAGGGGGTGGGGTGGGACCCAAAATCCCCCCACTGGAGAACAAGTCGGTGGCTCTCCCTGACACTTAGTGTCCCCTTTGGCACAATGGGAAGCAGGACAGCCCTTATGCGTCCCTCACGGGGGTGGGGGAAGAGGTGCCCTGCGAGTGCTGGGTTCACAGAGGTGCCCGCTTGGTGGGCACAGTGTCCAAGGGTCAACACAGCCGGGGGCCCAGCCGCCTCTCCTGCCATCCCCCTACCCCCCGTTGCAGCCCCAACCGGGCAGATGGCGGCTGCCTCCTGCTGGCTCACCTCGTGTCGGTGCCAGGGAGTCACCGGCCCTGCGCTCTGACAGTCAGTTCACAAAAGCCAGGTGCACCCACCAGGCACTGGTTGTTAGTGGGTGTTCTCAAAGTGTAGGATGCTCCCTGGGTTTGCAGCCTAACAGGGGGGACAGAGAGGGCACATGGGTAATGAGGGCCCTGGAGGGAGAGGGTATGTTTCTGGGCCTCCTTTGCCACCATCCAGCGCCTGTTGCCTGCCTAGCACACAGTAGGTGCTTGCACACAGTGGGTGCTCAACAAATATCTCAACTCGGTGAGAATGGGTACCCTGGGGGCAGGGGTCTGTCGGACTCCTGTCCAGGCCCTCAGTGTCCATCACCACATTCTTCCTGCATCCCAGACCTTAACAGGTGTTTGCTGATGCTGATGGAGACCTCTCCCCCTGGGCTGCAGGCCTGGGAGGCTTCCTGGAGGAAGAGGGGGACGTTTGCCCTTGAAGAGTGTGTAGTTTTGCTGGGGGGAATGTTATGGGCTGGATCGTGTCACCCTTTAAGAAATTCTTGTGCTGAAGTCCTAACCCCTAGTTTGTCATAAGTGATCGAATTTTGAGATAGTTTTTTTCTTTTTTCTTTTTATGGTTGTACCTGTGGCTGCACCTGTGGCATATGGAAGTTCCCGGGCTAGGGGTCTAATCGGAGCTATAGCTGCCGGCCTACACCACAGCTGCCAGTCTATGCCACAGCCACAGCAATGCGGCATCCGAGCCGCTTCTGCGACCTACACCGCAGCTCACGGCAACGCCCGATCTTTAACCCACTGAGTGAGGCCAGGGATCAAACCCACATCCTCGTGAACCGTATGTCGTGTTCTTAACCTGCTGAGCCACAACGGGAACTCCAGAAGATAGTTTTGAAAGAGGTAGTTAGGTTACAATAAGGTCGTTGGGGTGGGCACTGACCGCACGTGACTGGTGTCCTCAGAGGAAGAAGCGACTGAGACACACACAAGCAAAGAGGGATGACCACAGGAGGACACGGGAGGGGACAGCGTCCACGAGCCCAGGAGAGAGGCCTCGGGAGGAAGCAGCCCTGTGACCCCTTGATCTCTGACCCCCAGCCTCCAGAACGTGGGAGGGCAGGTGTCTGTGCTCTGAGCCGCCCGCCTGCGTGCTTTGTTACGAGGAGAAGCGGCATCGCGGAGGGGGGCTCGGACCCCTGTCGAGGACCCGCCCGGACGTGCTGAGGCCACGGTCAGCAGGCTCAGGCTGTGCTCGGAGCCACACTCCTCCAGGAATCTAGGGAGCCTCGCTTTTCTTTCACAGATGCTCCAGTTTTCTTGCATTTGAGGAGTGCCTGAGAATGAAAGAGTGACAGCGCCGGGCCTCATGGGAGCCTCGGGGGCCGCCGAGCCCTCTGCTCACGTGTGGTTTCCTGGTGCCCGGGGTGGAGGGGGGTACCTCTTCCAGGAAAGATGGTCTGAGCCCCCGGGGAGGCTGCGTCTTGAAAGGGCCACTGGTCCTGCCTCCCGCGCTCCAGACGTGCGGCCGAGGTGCAGCAGGGCGCCCGGGGGACGCCAGCGCAGGTGACCTCTGCCAGGCCTGCAGGACGAGGCTGGTCAGCTGCTGCCACCGCTCCTGCTGGGCCCCCGGGACTGAGCGGCGGGGGCTGCGACCTGCACGTGGCGTGGGGGGCCCGGCTCAGCCCCGCAGGGGAGCTTGGCCACGTGAAGTCATTAATCCCCACACCTTCCCTGTGAGGTAGGAGCTGTCAGTCCACCGCTTCCAGGTCCCAACAAGACAGGACAGGCCTGAGCCTCGTAAAGCAGACCACTGCCCGGCTCGGGGCGGGGACGGAGCCTAGGGCCCAGCAGACGTGGTGTGGGGAGCTCAGAGCCTCCACCCGGCAGCCACCCCCCCCACCCCCCCCAGCCCCCCCAACACCCCCTCCCTCTCCTGGTACCTTGAAGACCCCATGGTCCCCCTGTGTGGCTGGGGGCCTGCACGGCTACCGGGGTGCGGGTGCCGAGGGGGTACTAGAGGCGGCACTGGTCAGGGCTGGCAGGGCTTGGGGGCGCAGTGAAACGGGACGGGCTCTGGGGGTCTGCAAGCCAGGACTGGGTGGCCAGCCAGCCGCGGGAGGGAGGGAGCGTCAGGACAGGCCAGCCCCACCTCGCCCGGGTGGGGGGATTGTCCTCGGAACAAAGGACAAAGGTGTCGTTGAAGACACCATGCCACGGAGAATGCCTTCCTCTGAGGCCGGGCGATGGCGCCCCGTGATGGAGCTGGCTTCCGGCCCCGGCGCCACCGTGGCCCGAGCTGCGCCTGTGAACGCTGGGCGCGGCGGCTGGCAGACTCCGCTCCTGCAGGACACTCCCGCGCGCTGGCCCACTCCGTCCGGCAGAGATCTGACTCCGGGGGCAAGAACGGGACTAGGAATCGAGCGGTCTGGGTCTGAGTCTAACTCAGTCCCCAACAAGTCACTCTTGCATTCTGGGCCTTGGGTTCCTGCTGGGACCACGGGGAAGGTACTCGACGTCCCAGCAGCCCCCAGCGCTGTCTTCTGCTCGCACACGAGAATTCCAGTCCTGTCCTGCTTCATTAGGGCAGCCCCTGCACCCCAACACCCAGCTTCGGGGTTCGAGACACTCTCAGTGCATCTCACGTCGCTGATCCCCGTGAAAGCCTCCCAAACCCACCTTTCTAGACACTTAGGAAAAAAAAAATCCAGAGCTGGGAGGTCCCACGTGGCTCAGCAGGTTAAGGACCTAACCTCTGTGAGGATTCATGTTCGATCCCCGGCCTCGGTTAAGGATCCAGCGTTGCCGTGAGCTGTGGTGTAGGTCGCAGATGCGTCTCAGATCCCGCGTTGCTGTGGCTGTGGAGCAGGCCGGCAGCTGCAGCTCCAATTTGACCCCCTAGCCTGGGAGCTTCCATATGCCTCAGGTGCAGCTCCAAAAAAAATAAAAATTCCAGAGGGAAAAAAATTACATCTTATTTTTGTTCGCTTCTAAATGCACTTAGCACTGCCTCCCTTTGGAAGGTCAAAGATCACCGCTGTGGTGTCTGCAGTGCTGGGCCCGTGTCCCCCGCCAGGGTCACAGACGTTTCACATGAAAGCCCCTTCTCTCTCCGAGCATTTACGCTCATCTCCACTTCGACATGAGGGAGGTCCCGAGGTCCTGGGCTGGCCGATAAGCACAGCGGCTCCCAGAGGAGCGGACAGTGCCCTCTCTAGCCTTGATTTGCACATTCCAGCAGCTGGGTTTTAACAACACCGGTTTGCTTTGGAACCCCCACTCGTGTTATCTTAACACACTGTCCTGAGAAATGTCCATGGCGTGAAACGGTCAGGATCCCCCGCTTTAAAGCATGGCCATCTGGGACCTCTGGCCTGCACGGCCTCCTCGCTGGGGGCCGCCCTCCGCCCGCCGGCCGGCTTGGCTCACTCCTCCAGGCTCTGACCCACTCTTCTGCCTTTTCCCAGATCGCTGCTCTTTACAAGACAGTCCCATCCCTCCCTGGAAATCAAGGCCCTCTGTGAGCCGCCCACCGTCACCCCCAGCCTGACTGATCTGCCACTCGTCCCCAGGAAATCATATTTTGTGAAGCAGGCGTCTAGTGAGTGCTTAGCCATCAGTGTCAAACCCAGGACGGGCTGGGCTGTGCCTGGGAGCCCAGGAGAACTTCCCCCACCAGGATCCTTTCTGCGCCCCCTCCTTCTAGAAGGGGAGGCCCCGCCTGCTTCCCTGGCACCCCCAGGCCATGGGAGGGTGAGGTCATCCTGGGAGCTCCCGGAGGAGAGGTGGAGAGGCAGAAGCAGGCCCCAGGCCCAGCCAGCTGAGCCCAGTCCCCACGGCCCGGAGGGGGAGGGGCAGCTAAGCCCCCCCGCCCCGCCCACTCCCAGGACAGCCCAGCAGCAAGGGAGGCCCCGGGGGTCCTCTGGGGAGGTGGGCTTCCCATCGGCCCTGTTGGCGCCTCACTGCTTTCCAATGTCAGGTGCAGCACAGGCGAGTGCAGGTGTCCAGGGGTGTCCCCCCTGCGAGGCTTTGGAGCTGGAGGAAGAGGGCAGAGGTGTGGGGTCGGCAGACCTGCGCTCCCAGCCCAGGTGGCTAGTTCCCCGGCTTCGCTGAGCGTCAGTTTCCCCGCCTGTAGAAGGGGGTCGGTTCAAGCCTTCGGGTAGGGTTACCGATGCGATGAACTTGGGACGCTCCCCGCGCATGAGGCCCGCTCAGGCGACGCAGAACGGAGGCCGTTCCTTCCGCCTTGATGGAAGGGCGGTGAGGACAGCTCAGCGGCCCGGCGGACGCTCTGGATCCCAGCAGAGGCTGGTCCTGCCTGAGCTGGTGCAGAGACCACGCTGGCCAGCAGGGTCCAGGCTGGGGTGCTGGGATCTGCTGGGACTGGGGACAATCAGCCTTTCTGCTGGGGGAAGGAGCTGGCCTGGTGGCTGCTTGCTGGCATCTTCCGCCACAGGGAGCCTTCCTTGACTCGCACCCCACGGGGAGTTTGGGCCCATTCGCGGTCATGGGCAGGCTTGCTGCTGGAACGGGCTGGGCACCCAGGGCGACACCCTGTGGCCTCTGGGTGCAGGTCAGGCTCCCACGGGCCCTAAAGCAGGTGTTCCCCCAACAGCCACACACCCACCCAGAGGGAGTCGCGTGGCCTGGCAGCTCTCTGTGTCCCCAAGCCAGGATGGGAGGGAACCCACCGCAGTGGCTGGTGAGGATCCTGGGGGGCTCTTCCTCAAAAGATGGGTGCAGCTTGGGGCAGAGGCCGCCTTCAGGGATGTCCCCTAACTCCCCGCCACCACAGCAGAGCTCCTGTTCCTTGGGCGAAAGTCACAGACAGCCTTCAAGGACTTTTTAAGGAGCCTTGAAGCCAGGGGCCTTTAAGCCACTGGTTCATTTTTGTCAATACGATGAAGATGTTGAATGAGGGGTCACTTGGGGAAGTGGGCTTAAACCTGCCTCTCCCAGCCTCCCCACAGGTGCAGGAGGAAATACGCAAAGCCTGGGGTGCCCAAGGGGCTCTGCTTTCCGAGGACGGGAGGGCCAGCCGTCATCGCTACGGACAGAGAAGTTCAAGAACATGGAGCAATCTCACAGGTCTTCTTGGAAATGGGGGGACATGTCAGCTTTGATGAGCCGGGGACACAGAATGTCAGGGGGCGGGGGCAGGGCTGGAGGCCCCTGGCGAGAGAACCTCCGGCAGCTGCTGTTTCCTTCCCACAGCCTCGCCTCTGGACGGGCCTCCCTCCCGGTTTCCCGTGCTCTCCGCCCCAGGGGCACTGTTCTCACCTCTTCTACAGTATCCACCCTCCTCATGACCTTTTAGGCCCGAATACCATCCCCACTGACAGATAAGGAGATTGGCGAGGTGACATCCCTGGTCCCTGCTGGAGGCTTGTGTGTGTAACAGGTGTTGGGGGATTCGAACCCAGGAAGCGGATTAACTCCTCATCTAACGCTCCTTTTGTTGAAGCCCTTTACTCCAGTGGGCCAGCGTGCCCGTGCCCGGTCCCAGGAAGCTGTCACGCTTCCTGTAAGGAGACACACTGTGGGCGCCTCTTCGTGCTTCAGTTTGTCTTCTTGGAAGCAGGAAGAATTTAAAAGAAGCCGCGGTCATAAACACTTGTCTGTGCCCTGGGGGCTGGGGTGGGGGCCCCAAAGGGCGGGGGGACGGCTTGTTGGGAATCAGGTGATTTGAGGAGAGAAAGAGATTCCCCCCCAGTTTCTCTGTTCAACTCACCAGGGGCAGGTGTTCCACCAGAAAAATGAGGGCGGCCCGTGACAGAGCAGCCCCACCCCCGTGGAGACGAGGTGGGGACCTCTGGGAGAGGAAGCGCCAGGCGCAGGGTGCAGGGAGATGCTGATGCCCGGGCGTGCTGCCTCCGCCCGCCTCTCCGACGGCCCCGGGCCAGGGCTGCCTGCCTGCAGGGCTCCGATCCACCCTCTGCAGGAACCTCACCTGGCCTGTCCACTGCATGTGACAAAATTCCGGCAATCACGACACCTGTCATAGGCCAGCGGGGGACAGGGGACGGGGAGGGGGGAAACCAAACCCTCCCCTGGGGGATCCTGGAAGTCACCGGGAAAACCTCCACGGGCTGTGATGCTCGGTGCAGCAGAGAAAGTCAGACCCAGACTCTGGGGCATTTGTCAAAGCCGCTTCAGGGAGACGCCCCGGCCGCCGGCCCCACAGCAGCAGCCGAAGGGACAAAGCCGGCCTGGGGAACGTCTGTGTGGCAGGAGAGGGGGCAGCACGTGGCAGAGGGGTGGGTAGAGTGGGGGCCCATTTGGGGGAACCAAACCCCCAGTGACCCCACATTCACATGGACACGTATGTCTACGCAGCCGGGGGCCGGGCAACTTGCAGACAGGTCTCCGTGGGGAGTGGGGGCAACAGAGACGCAGGCAGACTTAATTTTGTTATCATATGTGTTTCTTTTCTTCCTTTCGTTTTTGCTTTTTAGGGCCGCACTTGAGGCACAGGGAAGTTCTCAGGCTAGGGGTCGAATCAGAGCTGCAGCCTCTGGCCTTCACCACAGCCAGAGCGACTCAGGATCCAAGCCACATCTGCGACCTACACCACAGTTCATGGCAATGCCAGATCCTTAACCCACTGAACCAAGGCCAGGGATCAAACCCGTTGTCTTCATGGATTCTAGTCAAGTTTGTAACCCACTCGGCCACCTCAGGAACTCCCTATTATTTTATGTGTTTCTTGATGGTTTGAACCACTTCTTTTTTTTTTTTGTCTTTTTAGGGCTGCACCCACTGTATATTGAGGTTCCCAGGCTCGGGGTGCAATCAGAGCTGTAGCCGCCGGCCTACACCACAGCCACAGCAACGCAGGATCTGAGACTCATCTGCAACCTACACCACCGCTCATGGCAACCTCGGATCCTTCACCCACTGAGCGAGGCCAGGGATCGAACCCACATCCTTGTGGATGCTAGTCGGATTTGTTAACTTCTGAGCCACAGGGGGAACTCCAACCGTTTGAACTTCTAAAAACAAATCCACATTCCTTCTGATATTTTGTTTTTAATTGCAAAAAAAAAAAAAGTGCCAAGAGAGAGGTCATGGGTGTCTCTGCTGATCAGCGGGTTTAGAAAGGACCAGCTTCCACGCCAGAGTCCTGGCGGGGCCAGGGGACGCCGGCTGGCGGCGGCGGAGGAAGGCAAGGTCGGGGGAGGGGTCTGGCCAAGCTTGCACGCAGGCTGCGGTGATCTGGACCTGCCCGGCCCACATGTCCTGCTGTCCAGCCCTTCCTGGTGGGTAAAAGTGCATTCAAGTGTCTGTGTGGGGGCGGGGGGCGGGGTGTCACTCACAGTGCCGTCACCACAGGACCTGCCACGTGGCTGGTGCCCCCGCCTGGCCCCCGTGGGCCTCTGGCTTTTCAACAGCCGGGGTAGAGAGCGGGGCAACTGCACTGCCCTGCACACAGGGGCACTCCAAGCCGTCACCAGCACTGAGTGTCAGCACAAACGGGCCGGGTGCAGTCTGCTCCTCTCCCCCAGATCCTTGATGCTTCCAGCCACCGTGGCACCCACATTCCCTCTTTGGTGAATGGGAGCTCCAGACGGGACCCCCACTGCTAGCAGCCCTCAGCCTGCTTTTCCTGGCTGACACTAGGAGGAAGGACAAGGCTGGGGTGACCTTACTCACTCCCTCCCACCTGTCCCCTCCCTCTCCCAGCCATTTTCCAAAGGGCACTCCCTCCAGAGAGCATGTGCCAGGTCCTGCCTGGGCTCTGGGTTTAGGGAGGGGAATTAGAAGATGCTGTAACGATGGGCTCCAGGGCAGCAAGTGGGAACTGGGAGATTGACAGCTGGTGGGCGGGGCTTCGGTTTAGACGCCGGCCAGCCAGGCGGGGCTGTGCAGTGGGCATAGCAGCTTCCAAGAGGAAAGCTGACCATCTCGGGTCCATTCATCAGCAATTTAAAGAAAAGGCGAGAGTTGAAGGCCAACTGGGAGCAGAGCTCAAGGACCAGGACAGGGGTTTAACCTGAGGAGGTGACAGGGACTCTGGCCACCTTGGCCGGACATGTGCCTTCCAAAGCGAGGACCCCTTGAGGTGGACAGACCCCAAAAGATTCCGTTTAGAGTAATCCAGACAGGCCAGAACCGTCCTCCAAAGCAAAGGCCACGCAGCCTGCACCCAAGCACCTGCCAGTCACGCAGGGCGCCGTGCGCACAGGTCTCTGGTTTCGGCAGCAGTGCGTCGGGCACCTTGGGTGGCACTCTGACCCACCGACCCCGCTGGCCTAGAGAAGGCCCGGAGCAAAAAGGGTGTCACAGCAGGTCGAGGCTGCCGGGCAAACAGTCCTGTTTCTTGGGCCGTGTGACACGGCAGAGCCTCTGTCATCGAGGTGCCTCGGCTAGAGGAAGGTGTCGGGTGAAAGGTGTCAGGTGTCTGACAGGCGCGTTGCAGCGCAGACCCCAGAGTCCCAGAGCAAGGCGGTTCCAGCTGCAGCAGAGAATTGCCCTTCACCGGAAAGGCCCCCACCCCCGCCCCGAGAGAAACGGGATCTGCCCGCGGGGCACAGCCAGACAGTGTAATGTCCACCGGCCATGAAAAGAATGAGGTTCTGACCCGCCGTGCAGTCTGGGGAACCCTGAGGACACGTGCTTGGTGAAAGATGCAGGCACAAAAGGCCAAAGGCCGTCTGATCCATTTACGAGCGTCCAGAATGGACAAATCTTATGGACAGAGGGGAATAACTAGATGAGTGGGTACCTAGGTGATTAAAATGTTCTCAAGTTGATGGCAGTGCTGGCTGCGCACCTGTGAATAAACACTGTGGAACTTATCTTTGAAATCAGTACATTGTGTGGTATGTGAATTACACCTCAATAAAACTTTTAAAAAAATGTTGTAATAGGAGTTCCCATTGTGGCTCATCAGGTTAAGGACCCAACTAGTATCCATGAGGATGCGGGTTCAATCCCTGGCCTCGCTTGGTGGGTTAAGGATCCTGTGTTGCCATGAGCTGTGGCAGAGGTTGCAGATGCGGTTCGGATCTGGCGTGGCTGTGTCATAGGCAGTCAGCTGCAACTCCGATTCGAACCCTAGCCCGGGAACTTCCATGTGCCACAGGTGCGGCCCTAAAAAGAAAAAGAAGAAAAAATATTGTAATAAAATGTGACATGATAAAAAATGAAAGCCGTAACCACCACCACCAAACCTCCACGCTAATGTGCTGATGCCTCAGGCTGTTTCCGTCTTTGACACACTCGCCTCCTGACTCAGTGCTGTCAGAGGGCGGGGACCCCCTGCGGACCGGGACGTGAGCCTCGGAATCACCCCTGAGAGTCCCTGGGCCCACAGCGGGATCTCCTGCACTGTCCACCTCTGACCCCTTGTCACCCTCCCCGCTGACTGCTCTGAGTCAGGCCCTGGGCCCCAAACCAGAAGAACTGGATTCCAGCCCTGGCTCTGCTGCAGGCTGTGTGATCTCGGGCAAGTCGCTCCACCTCTCTGATCTGCCCTCGCTTTCTTCACCTGTAAATTACAGGCAGCGCCCTAGGTCTAAGACCAACTGATTTGAGTTTAAGGCTTCAGCCATTTATGAATGTGTGCTTTGTTTAAGGGTCTGCTAGGAAATAATGAGAAAGTGTTAAGAAAATTCCATCTCTTTCTGCTTTTAGAATTATGGCTTTATAAAGGAATAAGACACCTCAGCTCCTGTTTCTCACATTTATTCATTTATTTATTTGTCTTTTTTAGCGCCGCACCTGCGGCATATGGAGGCTCCCAGGCTAGGGGTCCAATTGGAGCTGTAGCTGCCAGCCTATGCCACAGCCACAGCCACATGGTATCCGAGCCACGTCTGTAGCCTACACCACAGCTCACGGCAAGGCCAGATCCTTAACCCACTGAGCAAGGCCAGGGATCAAACTCGCATCCTCATGGATGTAAGTTGGGTTCGTTAGTCGCTGAGCCATGACGGGAACTCCCTGTCTCTCAAATTTAAATGACTAAGAGTGACTTGCAATGATGGCATGCGGGATGGTGCCATCCTCGGGAGGAAAACTTCCCTGACACCCTCGAGATCCAGCCAGGGACGGGCGCTGATGGGGAGAGCTGCCCAGACTCCTGGTCAGGGTCCCAGGCTCGGGGAGGGGGCTCCAGGCGGCAGACCCTGCCCTGCTCGCTGCCCTGACCTCCACTCCTGGCTGCCAAGCCAGAGCGTGGACGTGGGGACAGGAGATAAATCCCAGACGGCTGCAAACTGTTTTGAGGTCAGCATGGAAGGGCTGTGGTCACGCCTTGGGGCTTTTCAGACACATGGCCAGATCCGAAGGCCGGAGAGCCATTTCTCTTTCGCTTTTTTGCCAAAACAGGATGCCGTTCCTCTTCCTTCCTGGAATTTGGAGGAGAGGATGAAGGAATGAAGGGAGACGCCCTCTACCTGCCCCGGACCTGTTCCTTTACCTGCCTGACGGCTCCTTCCGCCACTCCAGGGCTCTTTCCTTATGACACACTTCAGCCCTGCAGGATCGATGATAAAATCGGAGGGCCCGGAGCTGGGCGGGAGGGGTGGCCGGCAGGACCAGTGCCAAATAAAAATGCCATGTTCCTGGAGTTCCCTTCCTGGCTCAGTGGTTAACGAATCCGACTAAGAACCATGAGGTTGTGGGTTCGATCCCCGGCCTTGCTCAGTGGGTTGAGGATCCGGCGTTGCTGTGAGCTGTGGTGTAGGTCGCAGACGCGGCTCAGATCCCGCTGCGTTGCTGTGGCTGTGGTGAAGGCCGGCGGCTACAGCTCCTGTTAGACCCCTAGCCTGGGAACCTCTATATGCCGCGGATGCAGCTCTACATAAAAGGCAAAAAGACAAAAAAAAATGCCATGTTCCTTGTTCAGAAAGGAATTTCAGGGAGTTCCCATCGTGGTGCAGTGGTTAACGAATCCGACGAGGAACCGTGAGGTTGCGGGTTTGATCCCTGGCCTTGCTCAGTGGGTTAACGATCCGGCGTTGCCGTGAGCTGTGGTGTAGGTTGCAGACGCGGCTCGGATCCCGCGTTGCTGTGGCTGCGGCGCAAGCCAGTGGCCACAGCTCCGATTAGACCCCTAGCCTGGGAACCTCCACATGCCTCAGGTGTGGCCCTAAAATGACAAAAGGCCAAAAAAAAAAAAAAGGTATTAGAAATTTCAAGACACCGATGGCACAGCTTTAAACCAAGTTTGGGGCCCTTCTGAGCTCGGGATCCTGGTGTCCAGGCCCTGGCGGCAGGTGGCAGGAGCTGCGAGTCTTATGGACGGACGAGGAGGAGTGTGTTTGTCTCTGCCCGCAGCGTGGAGATGTGCGTCTGTGCAGCTCGGCAGCACGGAAGAAGGCGCTGTTCCTCTCCCGACCTCCTGCTCATCCACCTTGGGCTCCAGGGAGGGCTCGGGCACGTGAGCAGGTGCGTGAACCACACACGGCTGGATGCACCAGGGCTGGGGCGGGGGCAGGGGGGATCAGGACAAACCTCCCGGGGGATGAAAGTTACAAGGGGCGCTGGCGCCAGGTGCATGTTTAGAAGTCAATTAAGTCAGAAAGACAAACACCACCTGCTATCCCTTACATGGCACAATATGACACAAATGAACTTAGCTATGAAACAGACACAGACTCACAGAAACAGAGAACAGACCCGTGGTTGCTTAGGGGGAGGGAGGGGAGAAGGGATGGACGGAGAGTCTGGGGTGAGCGGACACAAGCTACTTCATAGAGAATGGACACACGACAAAGTCCCACTCTATTCAATATCCTGTGGTAAGTCGTAATGGAAAAGAATACATATATACGTATAATTAAATCACTTTCCTGTCTGGCAAAAACTAACACAATGTTGTAAATCAAATAGGAACTGGAGTCTAAGCCACACCTGCACACACAAGGTCAACGGAGGGAGTTCCCAGGTGGCCCCAGTGTTTAGGACTCAGCCCTTTCACCGCTGCAGCCCAAGTTCAATCCCCGTTCTGGGAGCTACGGAGATCCCACGTCAAGCTGCTGCAAGCAGTGGCCAAAAAAGGTGAGGGGGCAATTGATGAGGCTTATATGCTGTTTGGGGGCCTCTCCTGTTTGGTCTCAGTGGGATAAACACATTTTAGAAAACAGGGTAAAAACAGGGCAATACTGATATCTGAGGAGCAGCAGGGACGGAGGGGGACCAGAACGTTCCTCGAAGTGAAAACCCGGTCCCAGGGACCCTGCGGAAGGAAGCCGCCATCCAGTCTCCCCGGACACCGTCAAGCTGCTTTCACGCCTGTCTCATTCTCGCGGTGGCCCTGGGAGTTCAGAGGAAGGCGGCAGAGCCCATGCGACTCGACTGAGATGCTCCCGCGGCTAGCGAAAATCTCTCTGAATCAACGCGAGTGCACCTTCATCTCACAAGTGCTGGATGGAGACAGAGGCAGCACATTTCATGCATGTTCTGTAATTAGGAGTCTTCTTTTCTTTTCTTTTTTGCTTTTTAGGGCCGCCCCTGAGGCATACGGAAGTTCCCAGGCTAGGGGTTGAATCAGAGCTGCAGCTGCCAGCCTACACCACAGCCACAGCAATGCCGGACCCTTAACCCACTGAGCGAGGCCAGGGATCGAACCTGCTTCCTCATGGCTACTAGGTGCGTTCGTTACCGCTGAGCCACGACAGGAACTCCCTATAATCAGGAGCCTCCAAGCACTTGGTCCCTGGCGCTGCGAGGTCCCCTCCCCAGCTTAGCTGAGCAGAGATCTCCTCTCTGGCTGTGTTGCTTTCTAACAGATTCAAAAAAAATTTTTTTTTCTAAGTTTGATTGAAAACTGTATTGAAGTGTACTGTACTTTACTATCCTAAAGTCGAGTCGATTGGCAAGGCTGTGATCATTCCTGCCGTACAACAAAGTGACCCGGTTGTACACGTACACGCCCACTCTCTTTGAGATTCTTTCCCCACACGGGTGATCACAGGACACTGGGCAGAGACCGCTGTGCTCTTCCACGGTGCCCGTTGGCCAAGGTTCTAACAGACTTGATCAAGGCTCCGCCCACCCCCAACGCACAAGAAACAAGGGAGACTCGCGTGAGTCTGGGTTCAAGCTGCTAATTTTTTATTGAAGTATAATTATTCCCACTGTTTTGTCAGTTTCAGGTATGCAGCAAAGCCATTCAGTGATACGTGTGTGTATTCTTGTCCAGGTTCTTTTCCCGTGTGTGTTATTATAAAATACTGAGTACAGTGCCCTGGGCTCTATAGTAGGTCCTTGTTGGTTATTTCAACTGTGATTTTTTGAATGACTCACTGCAAACATTTTTGTGGTTGTTGTTGTTTAAAATGTAGCTTTTATTTATTTATTTATTTATTTGTCTTTTGTCATTTTAGGGCCGCACCCACGACATGTGGAGGTTCCCAGGCTAGGGGTCTAACAGGAGCTGTAGCCACCGGCCTATGCTGCAGCCACAGCAAAGCGGGATCCGAGCCGTGTCTGCGACCTACACCACAGCTCAAGGCAATGCCGGATCCTTAACCCACTGAGCGAGGCCAGGGATCAAACCCACAACCTCATGGTTCCTAGTTGGATTTGTTAACCACTGCGCCACGACGGAAACTCCCTAAAATCTAGCTTTTAATAGAGTTCCCTTGTAGCACAGTGGGTTAAGGCGTTTTCACTGCTGTGGCCTGGGTTCGATCCCTGGCCCTGGGAACTTCTACATGCAGCAGGCATGGCCATAAATAAATAAATAAATATATATATACAATTTATCTTTTTAAAACTACAAACATTTACATCTAAAGGGGATCATGCAATATATAATGTTACATAATTTTTTTGCTGACTATAAGCATACTCCCTAATTAAATCTTCTTCTGCATCATTTATTCTTTTTGGCCATGGCAGGTAGAAATTCCCGGGCCAGTGACTGAACTTGAGCCACAGCCATGACAAGGCCGAATCCTTAACCATGAGGTAACGAGGGAGCACCCCGCATCATTTTTAATGTCTACAAAATGTTCTGTGATGTGGATTTGCCATAGTTTATTGAATCAGCATCCGGGTGGTGGTAGGCTTCAATTGTTTACCAGTTTTCAAATCCTCTAATCATTTTATTTTAACAATTCCTTTTTTTTTTGTCTTTTGTCTTTTTTTTTTTTTAAGGCCGCACTGCGGCATATGGAGATTCCCAGGCTAGGGGTCCGATCAGAGCTGTAGCCGTCAGCCTACACCACAGCCACGGCAATGCAGCATCCGAGCTGCGTCTGTGACCTACACCACAGCTCATGGCAACGCCGGATCCTTAACCCACTGAGTGAGGCCGGGGATCGAACCTATGTCCTCATGGATGCTAGTCGGGTTTGTTAACCACTGAGCCATGACGGGAACTCCTTATTTTAACAATTCTTGAATGAGGTCTTTTCACTTGGGACTTTTGAAAAACTAAGACATTTTGGAGGAGGAGTATTTTGCCTGAGCTAAAGCAGATGTGGGATTACACAGTGACAAAGAGCTCCATGGGTCAGCAGTTCTGATACCGCGGTCCGGGCTGGGCCTTGTGGCCTGACGGCGCCCTTCCGCTTGTGCTGGTGAAACATTCTGGCTGCGGGAGGGGCAGAGGCGCCCTGACACCGGGGTCTTTCTCCCTGGCGCTGGGGTCTTCTTTCTGCCTCCCCTGCTTGCTAGCGGCGCGCAGCTGTTTGCTGTCCTGAATAACGAACGTTTGTCTTCGGCGCCCGCGGCCCCTCGGCCCTGCTGCTCCCCACGCGTCGGCCTGGAGCGCGCTCCCCTACGCTGGCATCGGTTCACCTCGGACTTTCACCCACTGATCTTGTTGGCCGTGCGACTTCGGGGTCGTGAGCCAGACGAAGCGACGAGAAAGCGCTGGATCCAGGCGAGGCCACTGTAACACCCACGGGCACCGCGTCCCTGTTAGACCAGGGCCTGAGAGAGAAAGCCGGGAGCTGAATGGGACCCAGCGGTGACGTCTGGTCCTGGCATCCCCAGCGCCCGGCCCCCGTCTCGTGGTCCGGGGTGGCGGCTCCACCTCCAGCCAGAAGGAAGCAAGGCCATGTACACCTCCCCGAGCTGTGTGCACTGGCCATTTCACAGCCACGTCGCTGCCACGGCCAGACCTTGGTCCCAGGCGGCAGGGGTGGAGGGAACGCGTCTTTATTCTGCCTAAGGTCTTTATTCAGCCAGAAAATGGAGGTGATGATGACAGCAGGTGATGACGGAGAGAGGGGACAGTGAGGGACTTGCTCCAGGGGAGGTGCAGGCTCCAAAGGGACAGAAGAGGGTGTGAGAAAATACGAGGGCGTGTGAGCCAGGCTGCCCAGGCACCCCGTGCCCTTGTGACCCTAAAACACTCAGCATGGCCGCTTGCGTATTAAGGAAAAGTCAGATCTGGAGTTCAAGGTGAAAGTCTGTCTTAGTGAGCAACTCGGTCCTCTTGGAGGAGAACCTCAGTCTGCCTGGGAAGGGAACATTATTTTCTTACTTGGTAAGAGTTTTGTTTTGTTTTGTTTTCTGCCTCACCGCCTGCGTGCGGACGTTCCCAGGCCAGGGATCGAACCTGTACCACAGCAGTGACAACCCCAGGTCCTTAATCCATAGGCCACCAGGGAGTTCCTGGCAAGAGTCTTTTAATACCAGAAAGACCTAGAATTAAATACGGAAGTGATGGAGGGGTCAACAGCAGATATCGGTACTGAAGGATTAAGTTTAGAACAAAATTACTAGGCGTGTTTGGTACTGAAAGTGAAATACTGAGAGAATTTGGCACGTTATCCTAACTGTCAGATTAGCCTTGTGATTCGGGTTTAAGGTGTGTCGTGGGGTAACAGATTTTACACCTGTGATGTAGGTGGTACAGGTAGGAGCATTTTGCTCAATCTGCACGCGATCTGGGGACAGTCAAGAACACCTGATACTCACCCCATTCAAACTTGCTTTGTTTGATTTTAGTGCAATGAGTTTAGTGCTTGGGGAGCTTTTGCTCCTTGGAGATTTCTGAAGAAAATTTAAAAGATTATTTACAAATTTACAAATGTGGTTTAAAATGTTTAAGGGAGAGTTCCCTGGTGGTGCAGTGGGTTAAGGATCTGGTGTCATTGCTGCCGTGGCTCAGGTTGGATCTCTGACCAGAGAACTTCTGCCCGCCTCAGGCTTGGGAAAAAAAAATAATAAAATAATAAAATAAAATAAAATAAAATAAAATGTTTAAGGAAATCAGATTTATTAGGTCTGTCGATGCGACGGACTACATTCGAGAGTTCAATAGTTCAAACTGAGCTATTCAAATGTTAGTAGAATTAAGCTCCCTGAAAGTGATATCAGAAATTTCCTGAATTTACCAATAAGATGCCTTGATTTATAGACTGAGCTCCAAAATCTAAAGAAAACTGGATATTCAAATGTGTACCAAGGAGTTTCCTGGTAGCACAGAGGGTTGAGGACTTGGTGTGGTCACTGCTGCGGCTCAGGTTTGATCCCTGGCCCTGGAAATTCTACAAGCCATGGGTGCAGTCGAAATACATAAATAAATAAAAATGTGAACCAATATCAGTCTAATAATCTAAAATCAAATTAATTTGATAATCACGTAAAATAAGAAGCCAACAGGATGTTTAGTTTTTTGGGGGGACGGAGGTTGCAAAAGCTACTTCCCAGTTCCTGCTGTGGTGCAGTAGGTTACTGATCTGGCTTCTCTCTGTGAAGGCGCTGGTTCGATCCCCAGTCCAGGCAGCTGTAGCTCCACCCTGGATTTGACACAGGCTAGGGGTGTGGCCAAGCAGCCGTAAAAGAAAAAAACAAACAAAAGACCCCACAAAAGCTGTTTTCCAGGGCACCCCAAATCCCACGGACAGCTTTCCTCTCCCATTCGTACTCAGACCTTAGCCCACAGGACAGGCCCTCCCAGGACCGGCCCCAGTCACACCCTCTCCACCGAGCCGGGGGCCACGGGCCTGCCTCCCACCCGAGAGAATCCCACGGGCAGTGCACGGCTGCCTTGTGGTTTTGAATGGAAATTACGGCTTCCTGATGGAGTTCCTTTAAGACTCTTCAGTGAGACCACCCACGGCTTCCTGTCTTGTGAGTCTGGCTGGTTCAGATGCGTCTGCAAGTCCGGCCACGCGGAGAAGCAAGGGGGTTCCGCGGTGGGGAGGGGACAGGCTGGGGGGGTGAAGGAGCTTTTGAGGAGCTCAGAGAAGGGACCTCATCTGTGACAACCTTTATGCAACCCCCAAGGAATCAGCAGCTGGAAGGACCTTGTTAGCTGAGGTTATTAAAACTCGGAACAATTCACCAAGTGGCTAATTTGGGTGTTTTCTCCAGGGCGAAGTTTCTCTTATTACCTTGGATTTTTAGACCTGGGGGACTCTTTCCGTTTGTCTGGAAAGAAAAGAGGCTTGCTTGTCACCCTGTGACTCACACAGGACGCCGGTCAGCCGTCGGAGGCGGCGAGAAGCTGGACCAGCGTGCTCCCTCTGCTGCCAGCTGAGCTCATTCCAGGGTCCCCGCGGGAGGCGGGTCAAAGGGACTATTGTTTCTCTTGGGGTTTCCGGTAAGACTCGGGCTTCCTGGAGCCTGTGACGAAGCCGCGAGAAGCGCTCGGAGCTCCCCCTTTGCGCTCGCTCGGAGCTCCCCCTTTGCGCTTTTCTCCAGCTCTCCGCCCCCATCCTTGCCCGCAGCCGCCATGGATTCTTCCTTCTGCATCTTTCTTACTTCTTTCTTTCTTTTTTTTTATTTTTTATTTTTAGGGCTGCACCCGTGGCATATGGAAGTTCCCAGGCTAAGGGTCCAATCGGAGGTACAGCTGCCAGCCTTCGCCACAGCCATAGCAATGCCAGATCCGAGCCGCTTCTGCAACCTATACCACAGCTCACAGCAACGCCAGATCCTTAACCCACTGATCGAGGCCAGGGATCGAATCTACAACCTCATGGTTCCTAGTCGGATTTGTTTCTGCTGCACCACGAAGGAACTCCAGCATCTTTTTAATTTTATTCTTATTTTTAGAAATTTGTTATTACAGTATAGTTGATCTACAGTGTTGTGCCAGTTTCTGCTGTACAGCAAAGTGACTCTGTCACACACACACACACACACACACACACTTATTCTCTGTAAAAATCTTTTTTCGTGTCTTTTTCAGGGCCGCACCCGCAGCATGTGGAGGTTCCCAGTCTAGGGATCTAATCGGGGTTGTGGCTGCGGGCCTATGCCACAGCCACAGCAACGCGGGATCCGAGCCTCGTCTGTGACCTACTCCACAGCTCATGGCAATGCTGGGTCCTAAATCCACTGAGCAAGGCCAGGGATCAAACCCACAACCTCATGGTTTCTAGTCGGATTCGTTAACCACTGAGCCATGATGGGAACTCCCTTTTTTTTTTCCTTTTTGGCTGCCCTGTGGCATATGGAGTCCCCAGGCCAGGGATCAGATCTGAGCCACAGTTGCAAGCTACACTGCCGCTGCGGCAATGCCAGATTCTTTAACCCACAGTGCCGGGCCGGGGATCAAACCTGTGTCTTTGGTGCTACAGAGACGCCACAGATTCTGCCTTACCACTGTGGGATCTCCTATATTATTTTCCATCACGGTCTATCCCAGGGGATGGACAGAGTTCCCTGTGCTGTACGGTAGCTGGCTCTCTATCCATTCTAAAAGTAATAGTTCCCACTCGCTAACCCCAGACTCCCGTCCCTCCCACGCCCTCCCCCTCCCCTTTGGCCACCATAAGTCTCTTCTCTGTCTGTGAGCCTTGTTTATCTCTGGGGCAGAGCAAGCTGTCACTAGCCCCCGGGAGGACTGCCTAGCGACACGCTGGAGACGGCTAGGGACCCAGTGGGTTAGGTGCCTTGGGTTTGGACTAGTTTCTATTTTGGGTTGGGGGACAAATCTGCCAGGTTCCTGTTAACTTAAAGAAAACTGTTAGTGATGCAAATGATTCTATCTGATGGCAACACAGTTGATTTTGGCCTGTAGAGATGTCGTCAGTTTTATCACCCCACAGGTCACCCCCAACGGGAGAGTTTTACTGTGCTGTGGATCCTGCGCCGTCCTGCAGTGTCATCGCAGCCCGCCTTCTGTCGCAGACCACGGTCTTTCATGTCCTCTGTACTTTTGGAACTCGCTTTCCCGTCCTGCTGGCTTCCTTCTTACTGAGATCAAGAAGTCACTCACAGATGCTCATACTTTTGACTGTTAAATAACTCGGCTTCCTTGAGCCATCCTTCTCCACTCTCTCTCTCTTTTTGCTTTCTAGGGCTGCACCTGTGGTACGTGGAGGTTCCCAGGCTAGGGGCTGAATCGGAGCTGCAGCCACCAGCCCACACCACACCACAGCAACTCAGGATCTGAGCCATGTCTGCAACCTAGGCCACAGCTCATGGCAATTCCAGATCCTTAACCCATTGACCAAGGCCAGGGATCGAACCCACATCTTCACGGACAGTAGGTTGGGTTCTTAACTGCTGAGCCGCAATGGGAACTCTGCTTTGCCCTTTTATAAACGTGATTCTCTCACTAGCCCTCTGCTCCAAGCCCTCCAGTGGCCTCCACCTTGAAACAAAGGCAGAGTCCTTTCAACAAGGCTGTAGATCCGTCACTCTCAAAGGTAGTGAGCATCCAAAACCAAGTGGAGAGACAGCAAAGGAGCAGGTCCCTGAGCCCCACCCCCAGAGACTTTGTTGTGGTAGGTCTGAGTGGGGCCCGAGAATCTGCATTTCTACCAAGTTCCCAGGTGATGCTGGTCCTTGCCTCCGTGATCGCTCCTCCCATGTGGTCATCTGTTACATCTGTGGTTCCCCGTGGACCGCACCTCCCAGTGTTCAGGCCTCTGTGTGGTCCCCTCCTTAAATGTGGATGACCCTGTGACCCACTTTATTTATTTGTGTGTGTGTGTGTGTGTGTGTGTGTGTGTTTTATTTTTTTTGCTGTGACCCACTTTAATCAACAGGATGTGGTTGGTTGGTTGGGTGAGTGGGTAAATGGACTGATGGATGGATGGATGGTTAAGTGAGTGAGTGGATGGATGGATGGATGGATGGACGGATGGGTAGTTGGATAGATAAAAGGTGACTGGCTGGTTGTGTGGGTGAGTTGATGGATAGGTGAATGGATAGAAAGATGGATGGATCCGTGGTTGGTCAGTTAGATGGGTGGGTAGATGGCTAGAAGGCTGGCTGACTGGATGGATGGATGTGTGACTGGTTGGTTGAGTGGATGGATAGATGTGTGATTGGTTGGTTGGGTGGATGGATGGATGTGTGATTGGTTGGGTGGGTGGATGGATGGATGTGTGATTGGTTGGGTGGGTGGATGGATGGCTGTGTGATTGGTAGGGTGGGTGGATGGATGGATAGATGTTTGATTGGTTGGTTGAGTGGAAAGATGTTTGGAAGTTTGATTGGTTGGTTGGGTAGATGGATGGATAGATGGATGGAAGTTTGATTGGTTGGTTGGATAGATGGATGGATGGATGAATGGACATCCTTTACTTCTCTAGCTTGACATTTGGACGATGCTTCCCAGGGCTTTACACGTTCTAGAAGTCTGGGGTCCCCTCATTTTGGAGGCAGAATGCTTGTTATAGGGAAACAGTGAGAGTAAATTGAGGGTGAGACAAGAATGAGAAAGGGATGATGGGGATATAAAAGGGGGACACAGTAGCCGGGAGGACAGAGAGAAGAGACCGTGAGGGAACAGAGCAACCAAGTGATGGAAACTGGGTCCCGCAGCTTTGAAGGTGCACTCCACTGCCGACCCAGTTACTTCTAATAACACCTTGTAGCTCCTTGGCGCCTTTCTTCTGGGACCTCAGAGCCTTTTATGGACACTGTGAAACCTCACGTCGTTCCTCGAGGCAGATACTGCTGTGACCCTCATTACCGTTTAATAGGCAAGGAGACCTGCCGAAGTGGAGGGCACTGCCAAGGTCATGGGCGGCCGTGACGAATGGAGCTGGGCACACAGGGAAACGTTCCCTTCGGTAGCAGCCACCTCCCAGGCCAGGTGAGTTGCCTGACTCTCTGAGAGCCCAGCACACACTCCTAAGAATGAGTCAGTCACCAGATCTCACGACGCACTGTGAAGTCACCGACGTTACCAGCCTCGTTTTTGCGTAGAGGACGCCCTGACTCTGGGGAGTCAAGTCACTTCTCCTAGGTCCCTCGATGTGTCAAGGCTAGGACCGGGACAGGGTGAATCCTGGGACTGGGAGGCCGAGGTTTGTCCTTGGGCAGAAAAGAACACTCTAGAAGATCTGCCCGCCCGGCTGCCGCCTCCCCTCTGGGGTCTGCCACTTGGGGCCTCCAGACCCCTGGCTCCTGGTCCCAGCTTCTTAGCTCAGCCTTCCCTCTGCGCTGATGAGCTTCCCTCCTCTCGCCCCCCAGCCCAGGGCCCAGCCAAGCTCCCCGTTATGGGCAGCAGGGCTGAGGGCTCTGCAGGTCAGAGTGGGTCAGGAGGTGGCATTGCTCAGGCCTGAGTCACAGAGATAAAGTGTCAAATAAAGCAGTCCCCCCTCCCATGAAAAAATGAATAAATACAACAGCATATACACAGTCCCAACACAGCAGCCAAGAATGTACCTGAAAGGGCATGATTTCTTGGCTGGCTTCCTTCTGAAGCACCATTGGTACCTTTATTAAAGTGAGAAAGATGCAGAGTATTCTTGGGCTGCTGTGGCCTCGGGGCCGTCCTGTGGAGACTGGCAAGGGCAAAGCCACTAATCACCCTTGCCTGGGGCACGGAGTCTCCTCCCACTGGTTCCCAGGCTTTGGGGCAGGGAAGGAGCCGCTCAGGGGAGGGGCGCTCCTCGCCTTGAACGCAGAAATAGGCCCAGGAGCCAGAGGGTGAAGGAGGGGGGTGTTGGGGGAGGGGGCAACCCACTATCTGCGCCATGCCCTGCCTGTGCCCTGCAGGATCCGACAGGATTTGACTGGAGAGGACAGCCATCGAACCGGCTGTCGGCTTCCTCCACAGACCCAAGGCTCCCTGGAGCCAGGACGCTGGTCCTGGAAAGCTTTGCAGCCTCAGGGGCAAGCACGGTTCTGTGCGGAACAGGTGTTCGATTCTCTCCTGTGAGATGGAAGGATGGAAGCTGGTCGATGAAGGGATAATGGGCGGCGAACGGTGGCTGCTGGACGGGTGATGGACGAATGATGAATTGTGGACGGATGATGGATGATGGGTGATGAAGGATGAGTGGGGAGCGGGGGGATGGAGAGATGGGAGATGATGGAAGATGGATGATGCATGGCTGGATGGAGGAGGGGTGCAGAGGTGAATGACCAGGATTCTAGCACGTAAGGAGATTTGGGATCCTGCCCAAATCCCCATTGCAGCAGACCATTTCACAGCATAATGAAAAGGGACAAGCTTAAATATGGGCGGGGGGTGTAGGGAGAAGGCCCCCTGTGCCCCACCAAAGCGGCCCACCCAGGACCTTTGGGCAGCCCTCTACATCTAGGGGCGGTGGGGCTTAGACAGGGGGCAGGGCAGGGAGAGGAGGGACCCCGGCTCCCCCCTTTCCCCCAAATCGGGGCTGCTGGCCCCAGCCAGGCTGGTGGGCTGGCGGGTCTAACCTGGGGCCTGGCTCTGCGCTGTCGTCAGGGGCTTCTGTGGCCCAATTAGAGCCATCCCGGCGCTAGCACTTTCATCTGGCTGGGTCACAGCAGAAGGCTGGGATTACCCCCTGTCTACGAGGGACAGAAAACTGGGGCATCCGGGACGTGCCTTTCAAGTTGCTGCATGACTTTACGAGCTGCTGGTGAAGTTCTCAGAGCTGGGGGCGAGGAGCACTAATTGCCATTGCTGCTGGAGGGCGCCCCCCCTCCCTGGTTGTGGGGCGCCCGGGGAGCAGGAGACACTGAGAGGTGGAAGAGGGACTCTGTCACCGTGGTCCTGCCGGGCCAGGCTCCCAGGCCCCCGTGCCCACAGCGTCCGGCCTGAGCCAGCGTGTGGTGTGCCTCCCTGCCAAGACCGATACCCACGAGTGTCCCTCATTTCTTTCCTGCCCACCTGGTCGGAAAGCCTGCCTCCTTCGGCAGACAGAGGAAACGAATGAGCTTAAGCCCCAGGGTCTTCTTCTGTGCGTCTCCCAAGAATGTGCAGGGCTTCTGGGAGCCACAGAGTGGCGTAGGCAGGGGGCAAAGCCCGCAGACAGTCTACAGAGCCACTGCTGGTAAATGCCTAAAGAAAGTGGAGAAGGACTGCACTCGCCTGTCCACAGCTTCAACATTGCTTGTGATTTGTTCCCATTCTGAACACAAATTCAGGAGTTCGCTGGTGGCCTGGTAATTAAGTATTCGACATTGTCACTGCTGTGACTTGGGTTCGATCCCTGGCCTGGGAACTTCCATGTGCCATGGGCGTGGCCAGAAATTTTCCTTTTTAAAGGAAATAAAATGCATATGAATTCACATGTGTACCTAATTGTGATTTAATAATTTTGTGTTCTTTTCCTTAAAGAGGTCCCCCGAATTGTGTAAATTTCCATCCTGCAACACTGGTTGTGAATCAGGGCGGGCCCTACAACCCGTGGCTGGTGTCCCTGTGCGAAGCTGGAAATCTGGACACAGTGACACGTGCGAAGATGGAAGCAGAGGCTGGCGTGATGGGTCTCCGGACTGAGAGCACCCGGCCTGCTGGCAGCCACCCGCACCGGGGGTGGGGGGGAAGGGGCGAGGAACCTCCGAAGGAAGCAGCCGGGTGACACCTTGGCTCGGGCTTCTGGCCCCTGACTTGTGAGAGGCGGCAAGTCTGTTCCTTCTAGCCCTCAGCCTGCGGTGCTTTGTTAACGGCTGCCGCCAGGATCTAACACCGCAGGGGGAGAAGGCAGGATCTAGCAAAATGAAATAAAACCCCGGCGTTCGGGGAAAACCACTTAGAGCATCATCCGCTCAGAGCTGCCCGGATGCCGACTCACCCTTTCTTAGCTGCCTCGTAAAGCTCCTGAGGGCGCGAGTCCCACGCAGGCCTCTTGAGTCACTTGGGGGTTCAAAGACGAAGGATGGAGAGCCGGTTTCCCAGGGAGCTTAAGCCTCGGTCATGGCTGTGCTCGCCCGGCCAGGCCGCTGCAGAGCCGGCTCACGTGGGCCCGGAAAAACTCTCAATGCCCACGGCCTGGGAAAGCGCAGAACCTGCAGGCCCGATTCTGCCGGCTCCACGTGTGTGGGGGCGTTTCCCATCGTGTGGTTTCTTTCTGTTTTTGTATAGAGCACAGATTACATAAATACACCTCTGTGTGATCTGTACTGTAGATATGTGTGTGCGTATACAGACACACACCTAGGTGTAGCGATATAAAAATAGAGGCCTGTAAGTTACATATATGCGCTCCTTGTAAGTTACATATACACCGGCTCCTTGTATTTTTATTTCTATATATGTTTATGTCTATATATACCTCTGTTTTTTTTTTTTTTTGGCCACACCTGTGGCATGCAGAAGTTCCTGGGCCAGGGATCAGACCCTTGCCACAGCAATAACCTGAGCCACAGCCGTGACAACACTGGGTCCTTAACCTGCCATGCCACCAGGGAACTCCCCTCCATTTTTATATCTATCTATCTGCAGATAGAGATATATACGTATACATGCACATATCCATCATATTTTTATTTCTATATATACATACAGAAATAAAAATATAAGGCCTAAGTGTGTATACATTAACATATAGACATATATATTTTACAATTTATATATATACATAAATACAGGACCTAGACATATATATATCTATCTATCCACACGTGTACATTCAAGTATACATATGTGTTTATACACATATAGACATACTCCTAGGTGTATATATATAAAAATTGAGATATGTATTTATACATATATACCTGTATATGGAATAACCTCTGTGTATATCATCTGTACCATATGCGATACTCTATATATTTATCAGTGTATATGCCTGTCTCTATGTATGTACACAATATACAGAGTCTCCTGTATGTTGCCTGTATTGCAGACACGGTATAACAAGGAGGGCTAAGCCAGAGGTTCACAGATTTTCAAGCCTGGAGAACCTTCTTTATTGTGAAACACGGCGGAAATACATGCACAAAACAGAAAAGCGGGGCCCCATGAAAGATCGCAAGGTAGAGGAACCCGCACATGACCTTCCCCCGGCCACCCCTGGGGGAAGCCGTCCCCAGTGCCGTAGAAGAAACACCTGCTGAAACAGCAAGCCTGCTATGCGGGGAGGCGTGCTAAGGTGATGGTGGTGACCGGGAGGTCGTTATGGTCAAGGTCAGGATGTGGAAAGGAGGAAAGGCGCGGGGGCGGGGAGGGGCCTGGGACCTTGTCCCACCCCACCCCCGGAATCCCCCGTACCCCCATCCCCAAGCGCCGTTATAGGTAGCAGCTCCCAGCTCTTTTCCCGGCTGTGTAGTATTCCGCACAGCCCTGCACCCCAGCAGATCCGTCCGACCTTGGACGCCCTGGCTTGTGCACAGGTTGGGTAGTTCACAGCCGTTGTGAGTTGGTGGCTGTGAACACTCTGTCCATCCTCCCCTGGGGGTTGTGTGGAGGCCGGAGCTGTCCCGCTCCCTTCCCGCCTCCTCTTCTCCTCCTTCCTCTCCTCCCGCCCCCTTCCTTCCTTCTGTCGCCCCCCCCACCCTCCTGCCCCTTTGCTTTCTTCGTCCCCCCCGACTCCCACCATGCTGGACGCCTGGACAGGGCAGCACAGTGCCCACTGCGGGGATGCGCCCGGGAGAGCGAGACTGTGCCTGGCCTCCCGAGTGCCCACGGTGGTGCCCTTTCTCAACACCGCTTCCCTTCACCCCAAGGAAGGTGCGCTTTATACCCGATTTTCAGCCCTGGCTATGAGATCTTTTCCTCCCCGAAGGCACATGCTCGGTGCATTTGTAAGGTGCCGCCTGTGACCCGGGCTCCATGAAGGGCACATCCTCGGCTCGGGGATCTCTCATCTGGTCGGCCCCCTCTGCTCCTCCAGACACTGTGATCCCTGCTCACCTCCCATAACCCACCCCTTCCAGGAAGCCTCCCTGGGTTGCCCTCACTGCTGTGAAGCCTCCTTCCAGCGCCCGTTGCCCTGGGATCTGCATCTCGCCTCTCAGCGCCTCCCTGCTGGCAGGAGAACGGGAGTGTCAACGCCATGCGCTTTCTGGGCGTTCTGTTTCTCTCAGAGTTAAATATCCCCACACCCGCGGGCTGGACAGGCCCCATCTCTGCAATCTATTCCAAAGAGATGCTTCCCAAACCGCTTCAGGATCGATAGGCCAAAAGATTCATTACATCATTATTGTACAACAATAGTATGATAAATAAAACTTGGCACGCACACTCAGTAGACTGGTCAGCAGCTGTTAATAACCCGGGGACAACATCCACGGGATACAGCAAAGTGGCAAAGGCCAGGTCTAGCACAGCACTATGTTCGGAAAAATCTCAGACCCCAGGCGTGTAAGTGCTGTTGGCATGGAAACCACCGAGGGAGGCACCCGTCAGCCCTGCCAGCATTGCCCTCGGGGAGGTACGAGGGCAGGTGGGGGAAGCTTTCACTGCTTTTCTCCCTCTTGTTTTTTTTTTTGGCCATGCCCCTGGCATGCAGAAGCTCCCTTGCCAGAGATCAATCCCAAGCCCTAGCAGCAGCCCGAGCTACAGCAGTGACGACGCTGGCTCCTTAACCGCTAGGCCGCCAGGGAACTCCCTCCACCGCGTTCTTTACATGATCTGTATTGCTCCACTTTGTTGTGTTCAAAGGTAATTACTTTTGTAATTAAAACAAAGTTTAATGAGGGAATAAAACAATATGTCCAAACCTGCAGAATGTGCAAAACCGAAAGTGAACCCTAATGCAAATCCGGTAACAGTCATGCATCACAATAAACCAGTTCATCCATTGCAACCAACGCACCATACTGATGAGGATGCTTCTAGCAGTGGAGACGACGTGGGGGCAAGGGGCAGGCGCTCTCTGTGTATGAGCACAGCTTTCTCTAGACACCTAACACTGTTCTAAAAGGCAAAGTGGGGAGCTCCCATCGTGGCTCAGCAGAAATGAACCTGATTAGGATCCATGGGGATGTGGGTTTGATCCCTGGCCTCACTCAGTGGGTCAAGGATCTGGCATTGTCGTGAGCTGTGGTAAAAGTTCCAGCTGTGACTCGGATCCTGCGTGGCTGTGGCTGTGATATAGACCTGCAGCTGCAGCTCTGATTTGACCCCTAGCCTGGGAACCTCCACATGCTGCAGGTGCAGCCCTAAAAAGAAAAAAAAAATAATAAAAAAAGTGTTTTCTTTTTTTTCTTTCTTTTTTTTTTGTCTTTTTGCCTTTATGTAGAGCCGTACCCACAGCATATGGAGGTTCCCCGGCTAGAGGTCTAACAGGAGCTGTAGCCGCCGGCCTTCGCCACAGCCACAGCAACGCAGGATCCGAGCCACGTCTGTGACCTACGCCACAGCTCACGGCAACGCCGGATCCTTTACCCACTGAGCAAGGCCAGGGATCGAACCTGCAACCTCATGGTTCTTAGTCGGATTCGTTAACCACTGAGCCACGAAGGGAACTCCAAAAAGTGTTTTCTTAAAGAAGGAAAAATAAAACAGTTAATGGACACTTTGAGCAGAGCAGGGGTTGGCAGCTTTTTCCTGTAAAGGGCCAGGTGGAAAGCTGTTCGGCTTTGACGGCCACACCGTCTCTGTGGCAAACACTCAGATGAGCCGTCAAGGAGCAGAAGCGGCCGCGGGCAGCGTGTAAGTGGGTGAGATAGCTGTGCTCCGGCCAACGGCTTTTTACAAAAACAGGCAGAAGGGCCAGAGCTGTTTGTGGGCAGCCCCTGGTGAGAGGCACGAATGGGTTTCACATCAGACGGAGGGCGGAGCTGTGAGGTCACCGAGGCCCCTACGACAGGCTGGCAAACCCGGGAAAGACTGGGCTTCTCCTCCTCATTCTTTCTTTCTTCCTTCTTTCCTTTGGCTGTGCCCATGGCACGTGGAACTTCCTGGGCCAGGGACTGAACCTGCTCCACAGTAGTGACACGAACCACAGCTGTGACAGCGCTGGATCCTTAACTGCTAGGCCAGCCGGGGAATCCCCTCCCAACTTTTTTTTTTTTTGCCCATGGCTTTTTTTCCCTTTCCTTCTTTCTTTTTCCTTTCTTCCTTTCTTCCTTCCTTCCTTCCTTCCTTCCTTCCTTCCTTCCTTTCTTTCTTTCTTTTCCTTTTCATGGCTGTACCTGCAGCAAATGGAAGTTCCCAGGCTAGGGGTCAAATCTGAGTTGCAGCCACCAGCCTACACTACAGCCACAGCCACACGGGATCCAAGTCACATCTGCAGCCTTCACTACAGCTCACGGCAATGCCGGATCCTTCCCCCACGGAGCGAGGCCAGGGATCGAACCCATGTCCTCACAGACACTATGTTGGGTTCTTAACCTGCTGAGCCACAGTGGGAACTCCTGCCACGTGGTGTCTTGCCAGAATCAGAATGGACTTACAAACTGATTTCATGTACGTTCAATCTCATGCTGCCTGAACACAACAGAGCTGGCGGTCACTCACAGCTGGAGACGCGGGACAGCGGTGCTGACCGTGCAGTTGGAGGGGCTCCTCTAAGAACAAACTGCCCTCTTCCTTGGGCAGAAAGTGGACACCCCGCGAGCTTTCTCCTCCTGCGACCGCAGCCCAGGGACTTCCAGGACCCAGCACCGCCCCTGCGGGGTACAGGCCGCTTTCTCAGTCGATCTTGGAAGTGTTATCACAGAGGCCAACGAGGAAGCATATTCTTTCCACTTCTCAAGGGAGATTAAATTATGCAAAGATACTTTAGGTTGTGGGGGGCAAGAAAGGAGAACTTTTTTTTTTTGGCTTTTTAGGGCCGCTGGTGTGGCATATGGAGGTTCCCAGGCTAGGGATCGAATCGGAGCTATAGCTGCCGGCCTACACCACAACCACAGCAACACTGGATCTGAGCTGCATCTGCGACCTACACCACAGCTCACGGCAACGCCAGATCGTTAACCCACTGAGCGAGGCCAGGAATCGAACCTGCCTCCTCATGGGTACTAGTCTGGTTCTTAACCTGCTGAGCCATGATGGGAACTCCGAAAGGAGAAACTTGAGTCCTCGTGAACCCCAGCCTGGCCCGTTTTCCCCAGAGCTGGTGATGAAAACACAAGGCCAGCAAGCAGCGGACCGTCTTCCGGGTGGAAGGGACAGACGGATGAAGGTCCCGTTACTGTCCCTCCATCCCGCCCCGGCCCAGGCTGTGCCCAGGCTGTGTCCCAGAGACCGACGACTGAGGAGCACGTCCATCTTGCGAGGAGGAAACTGAGGCTTAGGGAAATCGAGTAACTTTTTTCAAGAGAACAGAGCTGTAAAGCGGCTGAGGGTGGGAGCTGATCCAAATGGCCTTGGGGACTCTTTCACATCACATCACACTCATCATTGGAATTGTGTCTGCAGCGCTGTCACACTCAGGCTGAGCAAGGCTGGTCCATTGTATTTCCGGGTTGTGTCCTGGGGGGGCGGTAAGAGCGCCCGAGGGGACATGAGCCGAGTCTGAAGGCCAGTCTCCTCCCTTTCAAGACGTCCTCAAACCCCCGGGCCCTGGGCGAGGCCCGCGTCCCGTGTGCGTTACACCAGCTGTGACATACGTGTGTGTGTGTGTGTCGCCTCTTCAGGGGCGGGCCTGACTCAGTGCCCCCGGGAGACGGCCGCTCCGGCTGGGGCTGCCCACGCCCGCCGTGAGCCACCGGGAAGGTCGTCGGGGAGAGGGTGGTTTCCAGGGCCTGAGTCAGATCCTGCGTGGAGGGAGCGGCCTGCGGACATGCGCCTGGTGGGCGAGCCCGTGGTGGGAGGGGGTTGGGAGACACGTGCCCTGAGAGGGTCGGCTCCTTGTCACCTGCCCAGTGGGGAGAGGCAGGATGGTGTTACACACAGGGACCCACGAGCAGATGGGACCTGGGTTTGAATCCCCCACCACCGGTCACTGGCTCCTGGGACCAGGTAATAAGAATTGCCTTACCTGATGTGCTAACGCTTAGACTTGGTCCAAGCCAAACGCCTTGCAACTGAACCCGGGTCCAGCTGCTCACTGGTCCAGGAAAGGAGAGAGAGGGAGCAGGAGGCAGGGAGGGAGGGAGAATGTTGGTAGGAAGGCAAGTTGCCTTTAATCAGCAAGCGGCTGCCTGGGGCGCTGTGGATTCAGCGTCTCTCCAAAACCATCGCCAAAGATTCTGCTCAGCCGTGACAGTTCTTAAAGGGAGGGAGCAGAGCGATCCACTTACCACTGCGATGGGGGGTCCGAGTGGTCCCGTCTCCCACCGTGTGCAGGCTGGTCGACTCCTCTGATCTTTTTTATTTTTATTCACTTTTTGCCTTTTTAAGGGCCACACCCGCGGCATATGGAGTTTCCCAGGCTAGGGGTCGAATCGGAGCTGTGGCTGCCAGTCTACACCACAGCCACAGCAACACCAGATCTGAGCCGAGTCTGCGACCTACACCGCAGCTCACAGTAATGCCAGCCAGATCCTTAACCCACTGAACGAGGCCGGGGATCGAATGTGCATCCTCATGGATGCTAGTTCGGACTCATTACTGCTGGGCCACGATGGGAACTCCCCTTGATTTTCCTTCCGTCTTGTTCACACTGTGAGACGGCTGACGGGGAAGCTGCAGGAGAGAGCTGCTCATCTGTGCATTAGTCATTCTTCATTTCTACTCTTTAACCTATGGGAAGAAGAGCCAGACTAGACAACGTGCTGTGTGGTCAAAGCCTTGGAAGGTGCGCTCGGGCGGGAGCTGAACAGAGCATGGAAGTGACTGGTTGAAGGTTAGTGACAGTCAGCTTTGCTAAAGTGACCAGACAGCGGCCTCCCGCTGAGCGCGCTTTCCTGCTTACAACCTGGTGCATAATAGAGTCTTAATAAAGACAGTTTTCAAAAGATTCCTCTTGGGGTTCTCCTGTGGTATTGTCGTCGCAGCGGCTTGGATCCCTGCTGTGACATGACATCCAGCCTGGGAACTTCCACTTGCTGCAGGTATGGCCAAAAATGCAAAAAAAAGAGGTTCCTCATGAAGTAACAGGGTCTATTGATTTGGGCAACAAATTTTAAAGTCCTTTTTTTTTCTCTTTAGAGCCACACTCTTGGCATATGCAGGTTCCCAGGCTAGGGGGTCCAACTGGAGCTACAACCGCCGGCCTAGGCCACAGCCACAGCAACGCCAGATCGAAGCCGCGTCTGCAAACTACACCACAGCTCATGGCAACGCCAGGTCCTTAACCCACTGAGCAAGGCCAGGGATCGAACCTGCAACCTCATGGTTCCTAGTCGGATTCCTTTCCACTGTGCCACGACGGAAACGTCTTAAGTCCTCCTTTTATAGTCTGTTCTAAAGAGTCTGCTTCTGCCTGCCCTTTGCCTGTGGTCCCAAACCACAGAGCTCGTCCCAGGAAGGGGTGGTCAGAGGGTCCCCGAGAATAAGGAGGCTTCCTGTGCCACCACCAGGGCAGAATGTCCCTCTCTCCGCCTTCTCTAGGGAACACGAACGGGAAAGGCGGGGGGAAGGTCACAGCGTTACCCCCACGCCACAGCGTCTTCAGCTCCGGGTCGGTCATTTTCCGTCACAGCACAGGTCACAGGCGATCATCAGAGCAACGTCACGCATTTACGAGCTTGTCTTCCGTCTCACAGCTGAATATCTACCTGGGGGACAGGGACACGTCCTATTGCTCATCCCCGTATCAGCCGCCCCTAGAATAGGGGCACCTCTCATACAGCATCATAAAATAAAAAGTTGGAGTTCCCGTCGTGCCGCAGGAGAAGCGACTAGTATCCATGAGGACGCAGGTTCGATCCCTGGCCTGGCTCAGTGGGTTAAGGATCCAGCGTTGCCGTGAGCTGTGGTGTATGTCGCAGATGCGACTCAGATCTGGCGTTGCTGTGGCTGTGGTGAAGGGCAGCAGGTGCAGCTCTGATTAGACCCCTAGCCTGGGAGCCTCCATAGGCCTCTGGTGTGGCCCTAAAAAGACAAAAAAAAAAAAAAAAATTAAGAAAAATAAAAAAATAAGAGTTACTGTACTTTCTTACTCTATGACATAGAAAGTTAAATCTCCCATAATTCCATACCTTCCCACCCACATTAACCATTTAACAAAACTGAGGTATAGTTGACTTACAATACTATATTAGTTTCAGGTGTACCACACAGTAATTCACAACTATCATAGAATATACTACATTCCCTGTGCTGTGCATTACATCTTTGGGATGACTTATTTATTTCATACCTAATAGTTTGCACCTCTTAATCCCCATCATCGACTTGGCCCCTCCCCACTCCCTCTCCCGACTGGCGACCGTTGGTTTGTTCTCTGTATCTGTGAGTCAGTTTCTGCTTTGTTATATTTGGGCAGTTTTCTATTTTTTAGATTCCACTTATCCTCAGTATCCACATTTTTTTGGCCATGGCACGCAGCGGCTTGATGTGGGATTGGACATAAGCATCGGTGAAAGTGCCAAATCCTAACCATTAGACCACCAGGGAGCTCCCCACACCACAGCTCCTTTATCCATTCATCTGTTGATGGACCCACGTTGTTTCCGTATCTTGGCTGTTGCAAATAACGCTGCGGTGAACATTGGGGTGTGTGTGTGTCTTTTCGAATTAGAGTTCTTGCTTTCTTCAGATAAATACCCAGCATAGAGTTGCTGGATCATATCGTAGCTCTATTTTCAATTTTTTGAGGAACCTGAATCCTGTTTTCCACAGTGACTGCAGGAATTTACATTCCTACCAACAGTGGAGGAGGGTTCCCTTTTCTCCACATCCTCGCCAACATTCGTTATTTGTCGTCTGTTTGGTGATAGCAGTTCTGACAGGTGTGAGGTGACGTTGTGATTCTGATTTGCGGTTCCCTGGTGATTAGTGATGTTGAACCTCTTTTCATCTGCCCGAAGCCCATCTGTATGTCTTCTCTGGAAAAAAGTCTATCCAGGTCTTCTGCCCATTTTTAAAATCAGGTTATTTGTTTTTGATGTTGAGTTGTACGAGCTGTTACATATTTTGATCCCATCACTTGCAATATTTTGTCCCATTCATTCTGTAGGTCGTCTTTTCATTTTGTTGATGGTTGCCTTTTCTGGGCAAACGTTTTATGTTTCACTAGACGCCACTTATTTATTTCTGTTTTCATTTCCTTTGCTTTAGAAGACAGATCCAAAAGAATATTCCTGCAATTTATGTCAAAGAATTTTCTGCCTATGTTTTCTTCTACAAGTTTTATGGTTTTTTCGGTCTTACATTTTAGTCTTTAATTCATTTTTTTAGTTTATTTTTGTGCATGGTGTTACATTTTAGTCTTTAATCCATTTTTCCTTTTGTTAGTTTACTTTTGTGCATGGGGAAAATTAGAGAAAGTTCTAATTTCATCCTTTTACATGCAGCAGTCTAGTTTTCCCACTGGGTCTTAGAACGCTTACCGAAGAGGCCGTTTTCCCCCATTTTATATTGTTGCCATCTTTTTTTGTTGATTAATTGACCATGTGCGCCTGACTCTACTTCTGGGCTTTCTATTCTGTTCCATTGATCTGTGTGTTCTTGTGCCAGTTACTGCTTTGATTGCTGTAGCTTAGTAGTGTGGTCTGAAGTCAGGGGGCGTGATGCCTCCAGTTGTCTTGTCTTCTAAGATTAGGAACACAATAACGATGCCCACTCTAGCCACGTCTGGTTAACATAGTATTGGAAGTCCTAGCCATAGCAATCACACAAGAAAAAGAAATAAAAGGCATCCAAATTGGAAGGGAAGAAGTACAACTATTATTGTTTGCAGATGATATTATATATAGAAAACCCTAAGGATTCCACCAAAGAAAAATTACTGTTATTATTATTACTTTATCTCTTCTAGGGCCGCACTCACGGCATATGGAGGTTCCCGGGCTAGCGGTCTGATTGGAGCTGTAGCTGCCGGCCTTCGCCGCAGCCACAGCAACATGGGATCCAAGCTGCGTCTGCGACCTACACCACGGCTCACGGCAACGCCGGATCCTTAACCCACTGAGCGAGGCCAGGGATCGAACCCGCAACCTCATGGTTCCTAGTCGGATTCGTTAACCACTGAGCCACAATGGGAACTCCAAGAAAAATTATTAATAACAATTCATTGACATTGCAGGACACAAGATTAATATACAGAAATCTGTCACATTTTTATACCCTGATAATAAACTATGAGAAAAAAGTAATGATGAAAACAATCCCATTTACAATCCAATCAAAAGGAATAAACTATCTAGAAATAAATTTAACCAAGGAGGTGAACGACCTGAAAACTACAAGACACTGAAAAAGGAAGCTGAAGATGATAGAAATAGATGAAAAAAATAACCCACAGTCATGGATTGGAAAAATTAATATTGTTAAAATGCCCATACTGCCCAAAGCAATCTACAGATTTAATGTGATCCCTATCAAATACTCATGATATTTTTCACAGAACTAGAACAATTAATCCTACAATTTGCATGGAAGCGCAAAAGACCCTGAAGAGCTAAAGCAATCAGGGGGAAGAAAAACCAAATTAACATTTTAACACTTTTAATTTTTTTTGCATTTTAAAATATGTTATTTTTATTTTTATTTTTTTGGCCACACCTGTGGCATGTAGCAGCTCCCAGGCCAGGGACAGAACCCGCACCACAGCAGCGACCCTAGCCACTGCAGTGACAATGCTGGATCCTCGATCTGCTGCACCACAAGGGACTCCTAAAGCATATGCTAATTTTTTTGGGGGGGGTCTTTTTAGGGCCGCACCCAAGGGCACACAGAGCTTCCCAGGCTAGGGGTCGAATCGGAGCTGTAGCCTCTGGCCTTCGCCGCAGCCACAGTAACGCGGGATCCCAGCCGCATCTGCGACCTGCACCACAGCTCAAGGCAACACCAGATCCTTAACCCACCCAGCAAGGCCAGTGATTGAACCTGCGTCCTCATGGATACTAGTCAGATTCGAGCCACTATGGGAACTCAGCATATGTTAATTTTTTAAAGCAACGATGAGATCTTCTTATATTTAGAATTTCTGCAGCTTGCGAGCAATGCGTCTTGGACGTCTTTCCTGGAAGTGTGCACGAATTGACCTCATTCTTTCGGGGGGTGTACACTGTTCCAGCCGGTAGGTGTGCCATACTGGACCAGTCAAATCTCTGCTGCTAGAAATGCGGGTTCTTTTCAAACTCGGGTCTTCTGAGCAACGTGGTAATAAATATCCCGCAGGCTGAGTCTGGGGTTTGCGAGTAAATGATGGACCCACTTTAGGAGCTGGGTCAGAGGGTGTGAAAGCCGAACGTGGTCAGACTTCACCGATTGCTCGTCCTTAGGCTGTATCGGTTTACGTTCCCTCCGACAGCTGGGGTCCGGGAGACTGACTCTGCTCACTCTCTCACCGGTGTGTTTTTACCACCTTTCCAAATCTTTATTTACAAGGCTTTTAACGCACTGTTTCAGAAACAGGTCGACCTCACAGTGTGGTCTTAATTTTGGACTTCCCTCCTAAATTTTATGTGTGCGTGTGTGCGTGTGTGCGCGTATGTGTGTGTGTGTGTGTGCGTGGGTGTGTGTGCACGTGTGCGCGTGTGTGCACACCTGAGTGTGCGTGTGTGCACGTGTGCGCGCGTGTGCACACACGTGGGCGTGTGCATGTGCGTGGGCGTGTGTGTGCGCGCGTGTGTGTGCACGTGCGTGGGCGTGTGTGGCCACATTTACATCACCTGAATGACCATCTTAAATTCTCCGCAGCCACGAGCCCTTGTTCCTTACGCTGGGTTTATGCTCGTGATCAAATGGCCAAACACATCCTGAGGCTCTGCAGCGCCCCCAGTGGAGGGAGCTCTGGTTACCTTGGCCCAGGAAGAGGAGGGGTGGTGACCACCAAGATCCTGACGCTGAGGATGGCGCCTCTGTCTGGGGCTGGACAAAGGTGGGCATCCCGTCCCTCTTTGTAAAAACCCCCAGGTCTCCATTAGCAGCAAGTATGGTAGAAAAAAAAAATACCCAGTGCAGAATTTATTATTACGAGGTGTTTTTTTTTTTGTTGTTGTTGTTGTTTTTAATGGCTGCATTTGCAGCATATAAAAGTTCCCAGGCTAAGGGCTGAATTGGAGCTGCAGCTGCTGGTCACAGTCATGGCCACACCGGATCTGAGCCGCATCTGCGAACCATGTCGCAGCTTATGTCAATGCTGGATCCTGAGCCACTGAGCGGGGCCAGGGATCGAACCCACATCCTCGCAGGCACAATGTCGGGTTCTTAACCTGTTCGGCCACAATGGGAACTTCCTACGAGGTTTTTTTTTTTTGTTATTTTTAATTATATTTTGGGTTGGACTCTTACATTTTTAGGATCGTCAAAGTGATGAATCAGAGGTTAAACAGGTTTTGTTTCAAAAGAGAAATAATTACAACGCTGACTCCAAAGAGAGGTCGTTATTTTCAAAACCAAAGGAATCAGGTCTCAACAGAAACATAAGACAGAAACAAATATTTAAACAAAAACCGCAAACCCAGCATTGCTGACTTAGTTTTATCAGAACAGTATCATTCCTCACATTAAGCATCTTTTTTTTTGTCATTTTAGGGCCACATCAGTGGCATATGGAGGTTCCCAGGCTAGGGATCTAATCAGAGCTACAGCTGCTGGCCTACGCCACAGCCACAGCAACACGGGATCTGAGCCGCGTCTGCAACCTACAACACAGCTCATGGCAACGCCAGATCCTTCATCCACTGAGCGAGGCCAGGGATCGAACCCACAACCTCATGGTTCCTAGTCGGATTCGTTTCTGCTGACCCACGACGGGAACTCCTTAAGCAGCTTTTGTGAAACTGAAAGGTACTGGTATCACGTCTGGTTATAAATCTCCATGGGTTTTAGTTACATATGAGCTATAAAAGAAATATATTTGTGCATATTCTAATGTTGCTACACATATAAGGGACACTAACATGGAAATGATTCAACGAACACTTGGAAGTCCACACAATTTTTCTTTTCCTTTTTTTTTCCTTTTTCTTTTTACAGCCGCACTTGTGTCACATGGGGAAGTTCCTGGATCAGGGATTGAGTTGGAGCTGCAGCTGCAGGCCTGCGCTGCAGGCATAGCAATGCCGTGCCTCGGCTGCAGCTTGCAGCCAGGCTGGGTCCTAAACCCACCGAGCGAGGCCAGGGACTGAACCGCGTCCTTACAGATACTACATTGGGCTCCAAACCCGGTGAACCACAATGGGAACTCCACGGTTTTTCTTTTGAAGAGGCTCCAGGAGACCAGAGCACAGTGTCCGGGCCAGAGGGAAGAGAAGAGTGACCAGGAGGTCATGCTGGTCCTCAGAGCTGACCTGAGGGCTCCCTGGAGGCCTGGCCTGCCAGCAAGAAGACAGCTCTGTGCCTCGGTCCAGAGGGCTCAGTCCCCTGGCTGCTGCGGCAGTCTTCGAGTCTCTGTCCCCGAGGGCTGGGGAGGCAGGGCCGGTACGCGCTCCTGGGCTATTCCGCCTTCTCGGGAACTGTGAGTCCTTTTTCACTGTTATAACTAAGACTGCATGGCATTTTAGCTCAGAATTTTCCAGACCCCGGAAAATCTCCACTCATCGGGGAGCAGAACTTTGGCATCCTAATTAAATACCTCTCCTGGTGAGAAAACAAATTTAAGTCTCTTTTGAGGGACTAGTGGCCTTCCCCGCAGGCGAGCTGCTCAGTGCCTAGAAGGGGTGGCCTGTGTCTGAACGAGGCCACCTCTGCTCTTCTGTGTCCCTCCCTGAATGCCCCCGGCTGTCTTCTCATCTGGTAACTGGAGCATTTTGTCCTCTTTTTGATCAGCCACACGAAATATGGATTTGGCCTTCTTGGGCTAAATTGATTGATTTCTAGTTCCTGCCAAAAATATGCTTGGGTCATTTATTACCCAACAGGCATTGTGAAAAAGCCCTACCCTCCATTTTTATTTTCCAAGTTCCTTACTGATTAAAGTTAAAAAAAAAATTATCACAAAGCAGCAAAGTGACTGTTTTAGCTTTGCCTTCCTCCCGAATAAATTACTTCCCTGAGTATAAACCGACACAGGGCGCTTGGCTTCACTCCAGAGCCAATAAAAGAGCGTTTCCCCGTTTCTTGCCAAACCAGATGAAAAAAAATTCCTGCCTCAAATAAAGATGGACAGGCCCTTCTGTGATCTGTTCCTTCTGACCGGCGACGACGCTAACACGTGGATGCAGAAAACATATGTTGCTGGCGGGAGTTCTGCCTGGAGGGAAAGTTGGCAATTTCCAATAAAGTTACAAAGGTACCTACACCTTTTGACCCAATTATTTTACTTCTGGGACTCTACGCTGCATCTGAACTCGCCCTTGGGCGGAAGGATGTCACGTCCAAGGTCGTTTGCTGCTGCATTTTTAATAATGGTGAAAAACTGGAAAGACACCAAATACCCACCCCTAGGGCAGAGGGTGGGTGTGTTCACAGAACTTTCCTGCTGCGGAACAAGAGGCATCTATAAAACAATAGTGGAGTTCCCTTCGTGGCTCAGTGGTTAACGAATCTGACTAAGAACCGTGAGGTTGTGGGTTCGATCTCTGGCCTTGCTCAGTGGGTTAAGGATCTGGCGTTGCCGTGAGCTGTGCTGTAGGTCACAGACGTGGCTCAGATTCCGTGTGGCTGTAGCTGTGGTGTAGGCAGGCGGCTACAGCTCCTGTTAGACCCCTAGCCTGGGAACCTCCATATGCCGCGGGTGCGGCTCTACATTAAAAAAAAAAAGGCAAAAAAGACAAAACAATAGTATGACAGAGAGAAAAATGCCCCCCCAAAAGGTCCGTGACTCTGTCACTTTACATGAAAAAAGGACTTTAAAATTTTTATTTATTTATTTTTCCTTTTTACAGCCGCACCCGGGGCCTATGGAAGTCCCTGGGTTAGGGGTCAAATGGGAGCTGCAGCTGTGACCTATGCCAGATCCTCAAACCACTGAGCGAGGCCAGGGACGGGACCTGCATCCCCATGGAGACTAACTCTGGCAAAAGGGACTTTGAGGATGGGATCAAGTCAAGGACCTTGAGATGGAGAAGTGAACCCAGGCTGTGCAGGTGGCTCCCGTCCGCTGACACAGAGGCCGAAGCGGGGAGAAGATGTGGTGACGAGAGCAGAGGTCCGCGGCTGCTGGCTTTGAGGAGGGAGGAAGGGGCCGTGAGCCAAGGGTCGTGGGCAGCCCCTAGAAGCTGGAAAATGCAGGGACAGGGTTGTCCCATGGAGCTTCCAGAAGGACACAGCCCTGCCCACATATGGCTTGTAGCCCAGTGAAGTTCATTTTCAAATTTTGACCTCCAGACCTGTAAAAATCACAAATTTTAAATTTTTGGTAATTCGTTGTAACAGCAATAGGAAGTGGATACGAACGCCCTCAGAGATATCGCAGATTCAGTTTCCAGGCCTCTGCAAGGAAACGGATGTTACAACAAAGCAAGTCATCCAATGTTTTTTCTGGTTTTCCAGTGCATATACAAATTATGTTTATATTATACTAAAGACTCTTAAGTGTTCAACAGCAGTTTGTCTAAAAATTTATACATACTTTAAAAATACAGCAATTCCTGTAGTGGCTCAGTAGTTAACAGACCTGACTAATATCCACGAGGACGTGGGTTCAATCCCTGGCCTCGCTCGGTGGGTTAAGGATCCGGCATTGCCGTGACCTGTGCTGTAGGTGGCAGACATGGCTCAGATCTGGCATTGCGGTGGCTGTGGTGTAGGCCGGCAGCTGCAGCTCTGGTTCAACCCCTAGCCTGGGAACTTCTATGTACCACGGGTGCAGCCCTAAAAAGACACAAGACAAAAAAAAAATTATTTCTGGGGTTCCCAGTGTGGTGCAGTGGGTTAAGAATCCAACTGCAGTGGCCCAGGTTCATCCCCTGGCTGGGCGCAGTGAGTTAAAGATCCAGCATTGCCGCAGCTTGCAGTGTAGATTGCAGGTGCAGCTTGGATTCAGTCCCCAGCCAAGGAACTTCCATATGCTGCGGATGCGGCCATACAAAAAAACAAACCACCTAAAAACAAACCTTCTTCCTCAAAAAAGCTAACCCTCACCTGAGCCTTCAGGAGTTGTAATCGTTTTGCTGGTGGAGGGTTTTGCTTCGATGTCGGTGGCTGCTGACTGATCAGGGTGGTGGCTGCTGAGACCTGCGGTGGCCGTGAATCACTTAAAATAAGATGAAGTTTGCCTCTTCCATTGACTCTTCTTTTCACGAACGATCGCTCCGTAGCCTGCAAAGCCATCATAGCATTTGACCCACAGCGGAACTTCTTTCAGCCATGGAGTCCGTTCTCCAAAACCCTGCTGTGGCTTCATCAATTAAGCTTCTGTACTATTCTCAGTCCTCGGCTGTCATTTCAATCGTCTTCACTGCATCTTCACCAGGAGTAGTTTCCATCTCAAGGAACCGCTTTCTTTGCTCACCCATAAGCAGCAACTCCTCCTACGTTCAAGTTTCATATTGAGAACAAATATAATAATGAAAAAACTGAAAATATTGTGATAGTTACAGAAATGTGATGCAGAGACGTGACGTGAGCAACTGCTATTAAAAAAAAATGGCACCGAGAGAATTGCTCAACGTAGGGGTGCAAAATTTGTAAAAAACCCTCCAGTTTGTTAAAAAAAATGCTGTATTTATGAAGCTCAATAAAGTGAAGTCCAATAAAATCAGGTATGCCTGGGAGTTCCCTGGTGGCTCAGCAGGTTAAGGATCTGGTGTCGTCCGTGCAGTGGCTCTGGCTACTGCTGCGGTGTGGGTTCGATCCCTGGCCTGGGAACTTTTGTGTGTTGCAGGTGCAGACAAAAAAAAGAGGAGGTATGTCTTTACACTAAGAGATGGTGTATTTTTCAGTTAAAAAAAGAAGGAAAGGGTGAAAGAAAAAAAGAGAGAAGGAAGAAGGAAGAAGGGGAAAGAAAGAGGGAGAGAGAGAAACGAAGGCAAGGCCAGGTGAACACGTCCGAGGCAGGAGCTGGCGGCCACAAAGCCCCCAGACGCTGCATCGTTTACGGACCTCATGGTGTCGGCAGGTCACTTAACCTCCCTGTGTCTGGGTTCGTCATCCGTAAACCAGTGCATAACGTGTTCATGACCCAGGGCGGCTGACAACGTTAACCTAGAACTTGGTCGAGAATATAAGCACCGTGAAAGATTAGCCAGCATCCTCAGGGTAAGACATTTTGAGTAAATGTGGGGGGGGAGGCTAAGAATGTCTGTTTTTTTAATTTGCTTGTATCTCCATAAAGGAACGCTTGAAGGGTACATAAGAAAAGTAGTACAATGGTTTGGGGGGGAGGGGCTGACCGAGGCGAGGAGTTGGAGGGAATTTTCCCTGTATGTGTGATACGTGGTGAGTGTGCAGGGGTTTTATCAGAGGCGTGTGCATCTGAATATATCTAAACTGTGTGCATGTGTTCCCGCTCAAACACACACATAAGCGTCCACCGATCTTAACATCGTTGGAGTTTCTCAGCAGAAAGAAGCAGCCCCTTGGCCCAGCGTGCAGGTGTTCCGGGAGCGGCAAGAAGCCTCCTGACACCCGGCCTCTTCTCCACCCTGCACCTGGGAGGCATGAGTGAAGCGCAGCTTTCCACCCGCAGAACTAACTCGCGTCAGACACCTGGAACGCTCGTTCTAAATTGTCTGTTCCCACTTTGTGTCTGTCATGTAATTGTCCTGACTTATACACTGACTCAGATGCTTTCAGGGCAGATGATGGGAATTCTATCTTATTTTTATTTTTTTGTCTTTTTAGGGCCGCACCCGCAGCATATGGAGGTTCTCAGGCTAGGGGTCGAATTGGCTCTACAGCTACCGGCCGACGCCACAGCCACAGTGACGCGGGATCCGAGCTGTGTCCTACACCACAGCTCGTGGCAACGTCAGATCCCCGATCCACTGATTGAAGCCTGGGATTGAACCTGCATCCTCGAGGATACTAGTCGGATTCGTTTCCGCGGTGCCATGAAAGGAACTCCCAGGCATTCCATTTTAAATAAATGGGCAAAACTAACAATAACATTAATTTCTTAAGATCCTATTAAAAGCCAGAGGGTGTGAGATGCTGGGCATTCACTCTCAATAACCGTGCCAGTGACCCTAAATCTGAGATTCTCAGACACACTTGGCAGAGGAGGACACCGAGGCGCAGCCAGGCTTAGCCGTCACCTAGAATGGCGCAGCTGGTGAGCAGAACACTGGAGTTCGCCCGGCTGGGGAAGCGGCTGCCCGCGGACCCACCCGCGCCCCCTCCCCCGCCTCGCGCCTGGAGGATGACCACACACCATGGCAGCACCGTCACCTACCGAGGGCAGGTCCTCACGACTTCCCAGATGCCCGTGGTCAGAGCACGCTTGTTTATTTCATGGTCCGGTGCTGAGCCTTAGAGAAGGGGAAAGTGGCTTCGTCACGGGTACCAGCGCCCTGCGGCGCCTAAACCACAGCAGTCCGTCTGCCCTGGCGCAGTGGGTTAAGAAGCCAACCGCAGCAGCTCGGGTGGCTGTGGAGGTGCAGGTTCAGTCCTCGGCCTGGCGAAGCGGGTTAAAGGATCCAGCGTTGCCACAGCTGCGACCTACACAGCTGTGGCTCAGATCCAGTCCCTGGCCTGGGAACCTCCATGTGCCTCTGTTGTGGCCATAAAATGAAAAACAAACAAAAAGCCGTTGTGGTGACACTGGGCCCTCCCAGACAATCCAGGAAAGCCTCCCCACGCTAAGGTCAATGGCACCACGCTCACAGGTTACGCGGGTTAGGACACGGGCCTCTTTGGGGGTGGGACCCTTACTCCGCCTACACACAGGGTCCCCCGGGGACAGGAACAAGCCAGACTCCTCCCCACTCAGGGTCTGTGTCCTGCATGTGCGGGAGGCTTCTCCCGGTCCCCTTTGCAAGTGGGGGCCGGGGCTCTATGGAAAATTTCTGTGCTTTCCTCTCAATTTTCTTGTGAATCTAAAACTGCTCTAAAAAAACAAATAATAAAAAATTGCCGTTCTCAAGGATCTTCTGTCTGCCCCACCTACCAGCTATGGAGGCTGGTCCGTCTCGCTCTTCAAGCCTCCATTTCTCACAGGTTTTCTGGGCTGAGCTTGGAGCGTCCAGCCAGCCAGAGCCTCGCGGTGACCCCTTTTCTTCCCCTGCACTGAGGTCTGGGAGCGATCGGCTCACATTTATAGGAGGAGAGAATAAGTGAGTGAATGAATGAATGAATGGCTGGTGGGCACGGGCTGATTTTCAATAAATGACCAGCAGAGGGGGCGAAGGGAGCGTTGCAACACACACACACACACACACACACACACACACACGCACATGCCACCGCCCGGACTCTCCAAACTCAAGGAAACGCACAGAACCTTTCAGAACAGAGCATCAGAAAGCAGGGCTCTGGATCCTCTCCCTTGAGATGGGTCTTTTCTTTTCTTTCCTTCTGCGTTTTAGGGCTGCACCCGCGGCATATGGAGGTTCCCAGGCTAGGGGTCTAACAGGAGCTGTAGGCACCGGCCTTCGCCACAGCCACAGCAACGCGGGATCCGAGCTGCATCTGTAACCTACACCACAGCTCACGGCAACACCCAGATCCTTAACCCACTGAGCGAGGCCAGGGATCGAACCCGCATCCCCATGGATCCTAGTCGGATTCATTTCTGCTGCACCGCGATGGGAACTCCCTGTGAGGGGCATTGCTTCCAGGGTTCCTGGGGCAGCCCGGAGAGCCCTGCCCCCCCCCCCCCGTGGCGGTCGGGGGTGGGGGGAGGGTGAGGCAGAGGTGAGGCTTGAAAGGGCCGCCTGGGCTTGTTCCCAGGCCCAAGGAGCAGCAGTTTCCCACACTGCGCTCCAGGATCCGGATCAAAGCCCCGTTCAAGTCCCGAGGCTAAAGTTGCTGCCGTGCACACACATTCCTGTGTCTTGGCAGCAGGAGAGGAATCTGGGCGGCTCTGCCTTTCTTAAGAGGAGGATGCGTCCTGAGCCCACTGTGTGGACGCCCTCTGCCAGACTGGGGCCTGCCTGGCTGGACGCGGGGGGTGGGGGGGGTGGGGCGCCTGTAGCCAGTCGTGTGTGTGCGGACCCGGTGCCGATCTGTAAGACAGACCACGTCTCCCCCACGTGAGCCGTCCCCGCCATCCTGGCTCTGCTCACGATCAGCCACCCTCAGCATCCACACGGAGGCCCAGGCTCTTAGAAGGGACCAGTGTTGCTAAAACGGCAAAGGAACAACCTTCATTTCACTGTCTCTTTAATCGTTGCAGCGCTGGAGACTTGGGCCAGAACCTTCTAGCCCTCTTCCCAAAAAAGGGAGCGTGTGCCCGCCAAGGGGCGAGAGGTGGGCTTCGGAATTTCTACTGCCCACCCGCGATTCCCCCAGCGTGGGCGTGGGGGCGAGTCCAGAGCCCTGGGCTTCTGGGCCCGTGGGAGCTGTTGCAGCCCAGGTCCCTGCGGTTTAGACCGGGAGCTGCAGACGGTGGAGGCGCACCTGGCCAGGCAAGCGGTAGGGCTCCCCCGTCTGGCGGCTGCAGCTCTGAACTCCGGTGTGTGTCCCCGCCTGGGCTCCGCCAGCTTCCAGCCAATGGGAATCCCGGGGCGCCTCCCCCCAGTGTGAGGGGAGGAGCCAGAGGTGCAGAGAACCCACAGGGGTCCGGGCAGAGCCCACCCACGTGGGGTCCCGGCTGCGCGCTGTGAGTGGGGGGCCTCCGTCTCTGGCCTGTGGACCACCCTACCTCCTGCCTTACCCCCCGACCTCCCCGAGCGCCTCTTTTTGCACCGGATCCAGATGGGTCGCTGCTGCCGGAGGCAGTGGTACCAGCCAGGAGCAGGAAGCAGTAACCAGAACAGGCCTTGTGCCTTAGGGGGAGAAGTAATGTGTGAGCGATAAATGATAGATTAGACGTTAATGCTCACTGGTTAATAAATGATGCTTACACGTTAATAAGTCGCGTGGGCACCTCTTCAAGGGCTGAAGTCCCAGGAGTCATCGCACGTCGGTAGAAACTGGCCTCTGGGGGAAGACGCGCCTGCTCCCGTTTCCTCTGCCAGGACAGGAGCCTGCGGGGTTGCCCCAGAAACTACTCTGAGGTCTGCCCTTTTACTTGTATTGTATTTGCGCTGGTATTTTTTATCAAATCGGTATTGGAAACACCAGCCGCAACAAAAGCCACAAGCACGGCCTGAACTTTCTTAGTAACCTGTTCGGGCCACAGATCTGGGCCATCGATTTGAGGGGGGATCCTGCCGGCCCGTCCTTTCCTCAGAAGCGGGGCCCCGGGCTGCGCGGGGGCGAGCCACACTGCCCCCTGCTGGCCGGGGAGCGCCGCGTCACCCCCGCTCTGCTCGAGATTGCTCTGCCTTTTATTAGCCGGGGAGCGCGGGGATCATGAACCCCCAGCAGCTAAAGGAAATGTAGAAAAATGTCTTTTCCTCGTAAGAGAAGTGAGAAGGCCCTTCAACACCCCTCAGGCTGCTGGGGGGCCAGGGGGCTGCACCGGCTGTGATCACAACTGGCAGAAAGTTTAGCAGCGACCTCTGCTTTCTGAAAAAACCACAGGCATCTAAAAGCGGAGAAGGATGTTTGATGCGGGAACTTTCTGAGGTCACATGCCCCGGAGGCTGCCTCTCAGCTCTGCTCGGAAGAGGTCAGGGAGGAGCCAGGGGAGACAACAAAGACCAGGCAGTCAGCACATCACAGAATCCATGTCACTCAAAGAAAACCCAACATTCCCCAGTTAGGGAACTTAGCGCTCTTGTGTCGGGAAGACGCAGGAGCCTGGGCCTTTGATGTGGACCTTTGATGTGGACCTTAACGGTCTTGGACCCGGGGTCCTGTGCTTTCTCCGCCTGGAACCATCAGGGCGCACGGCTGCGGGAGGCTGCAGTGGCTGAGGGCTTGGTGGCGGGCACCCTGCTTCCCCCTCCTGAGTCCCCTGGGGACTCCCGTTGTCGGGGCAGCTGCATCTTTTGTTTACTGACATTTTCACCGTAAATGCTTGACACTGTCAACGGGCCTTTGAGACCAGCCACCGTGCGCTCAGAGCTGTGCTTGGCCAGATGGGGGTCCTCGAGCGCCCGGATGCCGCACGCGTCCTTCCAGAAGTCACCAAGGGCTCCACGGCCCCCCGCCCACCGGACCCAGCACGTGGACCTGTTTCTGCCGTTGAGGATGAACGAGCTGAGCACACGCCCGGCCCCAGGTTGTCACCCAAGGTTTCTTGGGCCACTAAGACCATCCTCGGTCCGGTGGAGCGAGTGGACAGTGAGTGGACAGAGAAGAAAAGTGCGGATTCTGTTTCTCATCCAGGGGTTGAAGGCTCCCCGCACTGCGGGCCGTCGTAAACAAAGACATCGGTGAGCTGGCTCTCCTCGCGTGGCCCAGTCTGGACCCTGTGTCCCAAGCCTGGGGTCTCTGGGGAGTCATAGCTTAGCCTCCCAGGCCCGGCGAGCCGACACCCTTCTTCCGGGGCAGACTGGGAGGGGCCAAGCGGAGGCTGCCCTGCTAGCCCTGATGGGGCCGGTAGGACACCCGAGTCCCTGCAGAGGCTCTGTTGGCTGCGAATGTACCACTGGCCTTGAGTGGGAGCCCCAGAGCTCCTGCTGGGCCTTCTGGGGGCCACGTCAAAAACAGTTAAAACGTATTATCAAAATTGTTTTATCAGTCTATTCTATTCAACTCTTTCCTAAATATTGTCATTTCAACACGTAATGGTATCAGCTGCTGTTGATGAGACATTTCACTTTCTTGGCTCGGCACCCTCCTTGGAGGCCCGTGTGCGCTTTGCACTGACTCCCAGACCAGCCTCCCCCAGACGGCCCCGAACCCACAGCTCTGGGCTGGGCCACGGCCTCCCTTCCAGACCTGGGAACAGCCCCTTGGCCGGGGAGGAACTGCATGCAGAAACATGGTTCTGGGCAGAAAAGGCTGCAGAGTTCACGGCCACATCCCTCTCCCCCAATCCACCTTCTGTGTCGTTGCATTCAGCGCGACTCTGTGCCGAAAAAAGAAGTCAGTGGCTTTCCTCGGTCCAAGAATTTAACTCAGATCTGCCATGGCTTCTGGTGTCCCTTCTTCCACCAGGAATCTGTGAATGGAGGTGCAGAGAGGTGTTGGGCCTGTGCTGCGGCCTTTCTTCTATTTTTTTTTGTCTTTTTAGGGCTGCACCTATGGCCTATGGAGGTTCCCAGACTAGGGGCTGAATCGCAGCTGTAGCCGCCAGCCTGCACCACAGCCACAGCCACAGCCATGGTGGATCCGAGCCCCATCTGCAACCTACACCACAGCTCACGGCCACGCCGGATCCTTAACCCACGGAGCGAGGCCAGGGATCGTACCCACATCCTCATGGATACCAGTTGGATTCGTTACCGCTGAGCCACAACGGGAACCTCTTCTTTGATGTATTTGTAAGTTAGATGAAAGCAAAGATTCCATGTACAGAAATGCTTCCTAGACAAAAAAATCTCCAAGTTGCCTCTTTCCTCCCGGACATCTCAGAGCTGGTGACAGGCTGACAGAAACGTCCTGGGTCAGGGGGCTTTCGAGCAGCCGGCCGTGGCCCCCAGCCCTCTGGGACCGGGCCCCTTTCCCCTGAGCCCTTCTTCCTGTCTCCGTGGGGCACGGGGCGAGCGAGGCTGGCCCAGGTCTTTGGACACCTGCTCGGAGAACACGGGGGTTTATGCTTTATGATCACAGGGGTTTTTACAGGGGAGTCGGGGGGCGTGGGTTTAGATTTAGTCCGAACGCCCAGGCCTCAGGCTCCTCCTGCTGCCGGAACAACTGACCGCAGACTCTGACTGAAACATCAGGGCTTTATTCTCACCACTCTGGAGGCCAGGATTCTGAAATCAGGGGGCCAGCAAAACCGATCCGGCCCCTCTCCCGGCCACGGCCACCTGCCTGCAGCCCTTGGGTTGCACCCGCATCGCTCTCATCTCTGCCTCCATCTGCCCGTCACTGTCTGTCTCCCTGTCACTCCTTTTCTGTCCTTTTTCTTTTTTAGAGCCACACCCGCGGCATCTGGAAGTTCCCAGGCTAAGGGTTGAATAGGAGCTGCAGCTGTCGGCCTGCACCACAGACACGGTGATGCGGGATCTGAGCCACATCTGAAAACTGCACTGTAGCTGCCACAACGCCGGATCCTTAACCCACAAGGCAAAGCCAGGGATCAAACACCACGCATCTGCTCGGAAACTAGTCAGGTTCTTCGCTTCCTGAGCCACGACGGGAACTCCTCCTTTCCCGATAAGGAGAGCAGGCATTGGATTCAGGGCCCAGCGGGATAATCCAGGAAGGGTTCATGTCCAGGTCCTTAACCAGTTCCATCAGTCAAGACCCTGTTTCCAAATGAGGTCACATTCTGAGGTTCTGGATGGATGTGAATTCCGGGGGGCGAGGGGACACCATTTAACCCACTATGCCAGTGAACACCTACATTCGCGAAAAGCAAAAGAGGACCTGCAGGCTTGAGCGATGATTCACCTAACAGTGTGGGAAAGGCCAGCATTCCTGGAAGGCTTCCTGGAGGAGGCCACCTATACCTGTAGGTTTCCAGGCTTTGAGAGGAGGCTAAAGGGGGTGGACAAGCACAGATGGGCAGGATGGCGTCGTTCTGGCTGGACAAGCCTCCCCTGGGAGAGGGGCAGGAGGAGGGGTGGTGAGGGGGCCTGGGTCAGGCTGCTTAGTGACCACGGTCAGGGCTGCGGGGAGGAGAGGGGAGGCAGGCAGCAGCCTGTGGTCAGACGAGGAAGGCCTGGCCGGGAGGGGGCTATGGGAAAGCGGGGAGGCAGCTGGGCTTTGGGGAGAAGCCCCTCCCCCTCCTTGCAGAGTCAGCGAGAAAACCCTGCAGGAACTCCAGCACCCGGAGAGGCTGCCTGGGGTGGGGGTGGCGGCCGGGAGACGGGGTTTGGGGAGACTCCTGGACCCCCCCCAGGGGACATGCCCAGCAGGTGATGGCAGAGGATGCAGGTTCTAGGCTGGAGCCAAGTGCCCCCAGAGGAGCCAGGCTGACCGAGAGGCCAAGCCCCAGCCCGGGGATACCCCACCAGGGAGGACCCGGCAGCACAGGTCCCCCCCTCCTGGCCTCAGCCTTGGCCTTGGCCTTTCTCTTTGGACGTTATCCTGGGGGCTTATTGCCAGGGGGACAGGCCTGGTTCCTGGACCACCCGAGGTGGCTTTCCTCGGCCCCACCCCGCCCTGCGGAGGAGGACGCGTCTGCCACCCCTTCTCTCTGCCTGTCTCTGCCTCGTTCCTTACACTCTGCCCCTCGCCTCGAGCTCCGGGTCTCCAGCCCGGCCACCGTGCTCCCTGTAGGGCTGTCCCATTTCAGGAATTCCCAAAGGTCTGTGAATTTATTTATTTATTTAGGGCCGCACCTGCGGCACATGGAAGTTCCCAGGCTAGGGGTCAAATCGGAGCTGCTTGCAGCTGCCGGCCTGCACCACAGCCACAGTGACGCGGGACCTGAGCCTCGTCTGTGCCCTACCCCGCAGCTCAGAGCAACGCAGGATCTGTCTCCCACTGAATGAGGCCGGGGACTGATCCCTCATCCTCATGGATAGCAGTTGGGCTCGTTTCCGCTGATCCACAACGGGAACTCCAAAAAGTCTGTGAATTTAAAGAGGCAACTGTCTTGTGCCACAGGCCACCATGGCCTCTCTGGGGTCTGGGGCCATTACCCCACCCTGGCCTAGGAAACTTGGCACTGTCACTGGGTCACAGGAACAGCACCTGCAGGGAGTCTTGTAGGGGGGCGGGGCAGACCGGGTTGAGGAGGGGGGATCCCTTGCTGAGGCTTCCGGACTGAAGTTTCACAGCCTGGGAGGTTTGAACAGCAAAAAATGACCGTCACATCCCGGAGGCCAGAAACCCAAGACCAAGCAGTTGGCAGGGCCGTGCTCGCTGCAACGGCTGGGAGGAGGGCGCCTCGTGGGCTCTGTCTAGGACCCCGACGCTGCCGACCGCCCTTGGCCGTGGCTGCATCACCCCTCCCTGCCTGCGTCCCTACAAGACTTTCTCCCTGGGTCTCTTTGCGTCTAGGAACCACATCCACACCCCTGATTCCAGGCTGACCCCATCTCAGTGACATCTGCAAATAAGGTCACTTCCACAGGTACCGGAACGGGAGAAGGACTGGGATGTAGCTTTTGGGGGGACAGAATTAAACTCACAGGGGCAGGGAGAAGCCTGCACACGCGGGGCAAATACAGCAGCACCTTCACCCCCCGCGGGGCGCGGGGGCCAAGTGCACCACCCAGCCAGGTTCCCCAGGGAACCAGGAGCGGTGAGAACCCAACCGCTGCTCCAGGCAAAGAGTTGCGAAACCTCTAGAATGCGGAGCCCCAAACTTCCTTAACCTGAGCCAGTGAGAAATCCCGACTCAAAGCATCCGGAGAATAAAGCCGCGAGCTAGTGGTGGCCTCCTGTATCTCGTGTCCCGTGTCAGGCCGGAACACGTTTAAAATCTCAGCTGCGCTTTTAACCCCTGCCAGCACTGTGCGTGCCCCGGGCTTCCAGCATCTGCAGGCTACTCCCTGAAGCCACCAGGCCAGACTTCCAGGTTCTGTGCCTAGGTCCTCCTCGTCTGGGGCTGGCCTGGCCCCCTGCGCAGTGGCTTTGGTTGGGCCCCGGAGTCTCTGTGCTCCTGCCACGGCTGGACGGCCTGGGCCTGACCATAGCCTGGTGGCCGTTCCATGCCGGGGAAGGGATCAGGGCCTTGTGGGCAGGAGTCCCGGCCCGTGGGGGAGGCCACACCGCCAGCCAGCCTCGGCATCCCCTTCATCCCAGGCTCCAGCTGGTCTCCGCCTCTGCAGCTTTGGGAATGTGAAAAGGTCCTTGGTCCCGTGCTGGCTCAGTCGCTTCATCTGTAAAATGGGCCAATAGCAACCCCCTGCCCAGGGCCTGCCTTGGATGGGGCTCTTCTCTAATGATGCTTTGATTATTCCCAGCCTCACTTTCCTTATTTGCATATCGAATGAGAGACACACACCCCTTCCGGGTACCTGCTTCCGCCCCAGGGCGGCCACGAGTGCCTGCTCGGGCCTGGGAAAGGAAAAATAGAGAAATAGTGAACATTCTAAGAGTTTATTTGAGCAAAAGTGGATTGGAATGGGGCCACACAGGGACAAGGAACGCTCACAGAGGCAGAGAAGACTTCCAAGCGGGAGGCAGACAGGACGTGACTGACAGGCTACAGCTTAAGGCCCAGGGGGCTGTGAGGCCAGGGTTTGAGTTCAGAACCTTGAGGCATTTGCAGGCTCAGACCTTGGTTTCCTTACGTAGCTGCCCAGCCTTGGAGCCACATCCGTCCAATGGCCTCCTTGTTGAATTAATTTAACACCTGCCGTGGGGGACACACCTGTCCCCAAGGAAGCCCTGCCCCTTCCTCCCTGTGGGGGCCACCCGTTTTTCTAGGACAAGCCCCTGGCCCAGGCTGGCCTCTCGGGCCACGACCTAGGCAGTTGCACACCCCCCACCCCCCGCCACAGGGCCTGAGCTCCATGAGCCCCTGTCCAGCATGGCAACCGCTACACACACCACACTCCTCATTTCCATCAACAGGATGAATTCATCATCATTCAAAAACTCACCATCACACAAGCTCCCCTATGTTCAATGCAGCACTAATTACAACAACCAAGACAGGGATGCAACCTAAATGTCCATGGACAGGGGAGTGGATAAAAAAGATGTGGTACATATGCACGATGGAATATTACTCAGCCATAAAAAAGGAAAGAAAGAATGCTGTTTGCAGCAACGTGGATGGACCTAGAGATTCTCATACTAGTGAAGTCAGTCAGACAGAGAAAGACCAGCATCATATGATATCACTTGCATGTGGGATCTAATTTAAAATGATACACAAGAACTTATTCATAAAATAGAAATGGACTCAAACATTTTGAAACCAAATTTATGGTTGCCAAAGGGAAAAGTTGGAGAGAGGGATAAATTAAGAGTTTGGGATCAGCATATATACACTACTATATATAAAATAGATAACTCACAAGGACCTACTGTAAGCACAGGGAAATCTACTCAATTCTCTGTAATAACCTATGTGGGAAAAGAATCTAAAAAGGAATAGACACATGTATATGCATAACTGAGTCACTTTGCTGAACGCCTGAAACTAACACAAATTGTAAGTCAACTATACTCTAACAAAATTAAAAGAAAAAATTATAGGGCCCAATAAATGTCCCCAGCCACTGTCCTAGCAAGGGGAAAGTGACCTCTCCATCCAGGAGGGCTCTGTCCCCCTTCCCTAGGGCTGGTCCCAGGGGTGGGAAGGTGGCCAAGGAGTGTGTCTGATGTTGCCCAAAGTTCTGGGTGGCTTGAGGCTTAGGTGGCTTCACCCAGCCCCAAGCACCTGCACTTCTGTGGCTCAAACAGAGGGGCTGGCTTCTTCTTCCTGCCCCCCCGGTCCGGCTGGCACGGGCTCTCAGGGGTGATGGCTCTGGGCAAGGGCTCCTTCTCCAGACCTCACCCCTGCCTCTCGCACCCATGCCTGCTGGTCTTGCTCTGTTCAGACGCCTCCATCAAAGGCAGGTCTCTGGGGGCGGGGGCGCACGTGCGCGGCAGGGATGCTTATCTGAGGGTCCGGGGTGGTCCTGGCTCACAGGCTTCTTGCGTCTCCATCAGGGACTGGGTGGGCACCGTGCGATGGGCAGCGTCTGGCAGGACTGGCTTGGGTTTCCCAGAGCTGCTGGAACAAAGTCCTGCAACCTGGGGGCTTAACCAGCAGACACCTATTCTCCCTCGGTTAGGAGGCCAGGAGTCTGATGTCTGGTGTCAGCGGGGCCGTGCTGTCTCTGAAGTCTCCAGGAGAGGGCCCTTTCTGCCTCTCCCAGATGCTGGCGGCTGCCCGCATCCTTGGCTGGCGGCTGCGTCAGTCCGGTCTCTGCCTCTGTCTTCATGTGACCTCCTCCTGGTGCCTCTGTGCCCCCAGCTTCTCACAAGGACACTGTGATTGGACGAGGGGCCGCCCCCATCCAGACCGACCTCGTGTGGACTAGGTTTCCTCTGCGCAGACCCTTTTTTCCCAATCAGGTCAATTTCACGTACACTGGGGCGTGGGGCGTTGGCGTGTCTTCCTCCCCACATCAGGACCTGCTCCTCTTAACTAATCACAGCACGTGCTCGCATCTGCTGCCCTCCCTCCTCACGCCGCCCCCCCCGCCCCTTCCCTCCCCGTGCTCGCCACCCCCAAGGCTGTCCTCAGCCACTTGGCTCCCCATGCGGGGCTCACCCCTTCCTAATCCCGCACCTGCTCCTGCCACTCAGCCGGGGGTCACCTCCTTGTCTCCCATTGCTCAGCTGGCCTCACCTCGGAAACCTGGGCCTTGGCACGCTTCCTCACCCCGCTCGCTTCCTGTCTCTCCACCCTCCCTGGGGGAGCCTGGAAGGGGAGGCTGCAAATTCCAAGGACAGTGCCTATGGCAGCGTCTTCACACTGGGTCGTCAGTGCCATGTCCATTTTGCTGGATCCTTAGAGGGAGGCTGAGTGGACAGTGCACCCGGATCTTCCCTGCAGGGAGGCCCCTCGCAGCGGGTGCAAGCTGGTGGCGCCCCCTGGTGGCCCACCCCCCACTCCCCACCACCTGTCAGTCCTGTTCCTCTAGGTACCTCCTCCGCATCTTCCAAAGGAACGGTCCATCCTCCCAGAGTGACTCCGACCAGCCCCCAGGGCTCCTAGGTGGGAGTTTGCCACGTCCGGTGTCGGGCCCGGGTCCGAGGCTCTGCAGCACCGCCCCACTGTTCTCTGCCCCACAATGCCCTCGATGCAGACCGCTGATCGCAGCAGCTGTTGCAGCATTGTCACTGTAGAGACTTTATTGACCCTCGTTCTTAATGTAAAAGTCAAGTGTATTCATGCTAATTTTTTAAGTCTATTTTTATATTATTTATTGATTTATTTAGTTAGTTTTACAGCCGCATCCATGGCGTAAGGAAGTTCCCAGGCTAGGGGTCGAGTTGGAGCTGCAGCTGCCGGCCTACACCACAGCCATGGCAACTCGGGACCCGAGCTGCATCTGCAACCTACACCACAGCTCACGGCAGCACCGGATCCTTAACCCACTGAGCGAGGCCAGGGATCGAACCCGCATCCTCATGGATCCTAGTTGGATTCGTTTCTGCTGCGGCACAATGGGAACGCCCATGCTAATTTTTTTTTTTTAAATTCCAAGAAAAAAGAAAATCCTTAAGCCATCTGTAATCTCACCACTGGGAGAAAGTCACCTGCCACAAACTGATGTCTTTCCAGCGCTACGGTCTGAAGGTCTGTGTTCGCTCCAGATTCAGACCTTGAGATCCGAAGGCCCCACGTGACTGTGGGAGGCGGGGCTTGGGGAGGCGACTGAAACACAGGGGTGGGGCCCTCACAAGCGGGGTCAGTGCCCTCCCGACCCGGACCCGGGGAGTGCCGTGTCCCCTCCCCACGTGAGGACGCGGTGAGAGGTGTAAGGGCTGAAGAGGGCCCTCACTCACGGCGCTGCCCACCCAGAACAGGGAGAGAGAAACAGGTGCTGTTTACAGGCTCGGGCTGCGGCGTCTTCTCCAGCAGCTGCAGTGGGACCGAGAGTAAACGTGCGCCTTTTCAAAGCCCAAGAGACACGGCAGGCGGGGCCCTGCTTCGTCCGGGGCTCCCCATCGTCTCTGTTGTGATGTTTGCAAGTGCAGCGGGGCTCCAGGGGGTGGATGGGGGTGCGGGGAAGGGTTGACGCTCGGGCTCCCCCTCCCTGCCTCAAGCAGAACAGCGTTTAGCTTTTTGTCTGGAGGCCCTTGTGCAATATTTTACATTTTCAATGAATCTTTAGCGCTAGGCTATCAGGAGCCGGTGCCCGACACACACCTCTGTGGCAACCTACGCTGAGAACACATGGCGAATTATTTAGTGGTCCCCTACGGTGGCACGTCTTGGCCATCTTTGATGATCTGCCAACACGTGTGGCCTCGTGGGCTTTGCCATAGCTCCCTGTGCATCTCACTGTAAAGGAGGCCGCCCTCCGTCTCACCCAGGTGCCCCAGCCGGACACGGGGTTCGGCCTGTGCTGGTGCTCGCGGTCAGACGGATTCCTGCCCTGGATGCCAAATGGTTCAAGCGCATGTGGCTGGAAGGGTTTTGGTGCTGAGTCCCAGCCCCTGGGGTCATCTTAGGGGCCCCAAAAGAGCAAGAAAAGGGGAGGGAGAGGGTATGGCGAGAGGGAAGCTGGGGAAAGGTAAAATAAAGAGAAGAGGGCAGAACCGAAGGTGATAAGAGGTTCGGGGGAGAGGGCAGAGCTGGAGGTGATAGGAGCTGGGAGGCCTGAGGCAGCTCCCACATGCTGGGCGTTGTGTCAAGTCACAGACACGGGGTCCCTGTAGTGGCTCAGTGTCTAAGGACCCGACGTTGTCTCTGTGAGGGCACAGGTTCCATCCCTGGCCTCGCTCAGTGGGTTAAGGATCCCGCGTGGCTGTGGCTGCGGTGTAGGCCGGCAGCTGCAGCTCTGATTCAACCTCTAGCCTGGGAACTTCCATATGCTGCGGGTGTGGCCCTAAAAAGAAAACGAAAAAGTCACAGAATAGCTCCTCAGAGAGCCGTCCCCACGACCCCGCCGGCGGGTATTGCTACTGCTATTTTCTGTGCAGGGAAATGGAGGCACAGAGAGGTGGGGGAAGGGGGGGACAGCCGTAGGGATGGAGCTGGGACCCGAACCCAGGGATCGGTCCTCTGGCCCCCTCGGCTTGGCATGGGGCTGGGATGAGAGGTCTGGTGGGTCCCTGCCCCTCGGCTCCCCTCCGGCTGGCCTGGGACTGCCGTGGGGCGGGGTCGCCCTGGTGGGCAGGGGTGCCTCCACCACAGGCTCAAACGGGACAGCTCAGAGTGGCCATCTCATGGGGCCGAGGTTTCCTTTTAATTTAATTAATTGATTCAATCTTCAGGGCTGCCCCCACGGCATATGGAAGTTCCCAGACTAGGGGTCGAATTGGAGCTGCAGCTACCGGCCTACGCCACAGCCCCAGCAACGCGGGATCCTTAACCCACTGAGCGAGGCCAGGGATCGAACCTGCGTCCTTGAGGAAACCAGTCGGGTTCTTAACACACAGAGCTACAATGGGAACCCCCGTTTTTATTTTAAAGCACCCACGGACAGTCTATGTAACAGAATGACAGTAGGTCACGGCCTTTGAGGATAAAACCGAAGTCTCTGAAGACACTTTGAACTTGGAGGAGATGCCTCAGGGCCGCAGATGCCCGGGCCGTTCCCCCGCCTTCCCTGCGTCGGCCGGGCGGGGCCGGTGCGGAGGCCTGCGAGGCACTGACCCGAGCTGAGGCTCTTCATCCGCGGAAACCCGCCCGACTCACTTTGGTGAGCGCTGAGCGGCTGAGCGGGTGGGAACCAGGATGTTTGTCTTCCACATGCAGCGACTCTGGGCGGGCCCCCGAGGGCTTGGCAGGCGTCAGAGATGCCAGCCCGTGACCGAGCGGCCAGCATGTGACCCGGCTGGGCTCAGCTGCTGGGGAGACCGCGCCCCGCTCGCTCGGCTGCCCCGTTTGTCTCCCGCCCGGAGGTGTCCCTCTCCTATGTGACGAACGGAGAGCAGGACTATGGGCGGAGCTGGGAAAGGTGGCCCGACCCTCTGCCAGCCCAGAGCACCCTGTCCAGCAGGTGGTCTCTGGAAGGCTGAGCATCTCAGCCAGGACGACGCTCGCAAGAACTCGCCATTAGGAAGGGCGCAGCACAGGCCCCCCAGCTCCGCCCTGCCGACGCCAGCATCGACTTTAGCCGGAGCCGTCTGACAGCAGCAGGTGCAGGAATGGCGCTCTGAGCCCCCTTTTCCCCCAGAAAGTGGGAGACAAGAGCCACCTGTGAAGGCTGCCCTCCTTCTACCAGGCGGAGCGGCTGTTCTGTACAAACAGAACTCGTTAGCATAACGCTGCCCTGCCCTTCACCGCTGTGTTTATTTAGTCACTTTTGCACAGTGATCTCTCTCTGTTCAACCCAGTATAAAAAAATGCTTGCAGGAGTTCCCGCTGTGGCTCAGCAGGTTAAGAACCCGACTACCATCCATGAGGACGTGGGTTCGATCCCTGGCCTTACTCAGTGGGTTAAGGATCCGGTGTTGCCGTGAGCTATGGTGTGGGTCGCAGACATAGCTCAGATCCCATGTTGCTGTGGCTGTGGTGTAGGCCGGCGGCTGCAGCTCCGATTGGACCCCTAGCCTGGGAACTTCCATATGCCGCGGGTGCAGCCCTGAAAGACAAAAGGCCAAAAAAATTTTTTTTAAATAAATAAATATATAAATAAATAAGTAACCTCCAGTTTTGGGACAGGCACCCTGCTGACACCTGACACCGTAGAGGCTGGGAGAAGGTGAGTGACTTTCCCGCGTCCATTACTGAGGGACAAAGCCTGGCACTGACCCAGATCATCAGGCTACACAGGTTCCATCTTACTGCTGGCCGTGATCTCGGCCTTTCTCAAAGTGGAGTGACTTACTCTGGGTAGGCTTCCTGGAGGTGGTGGCGTTGGGCGCCACCAAAGTATCCGGAGGGCCGGGTCCTGATGACTTGGATGAAGAACGTTCTTGTTGGCAAGATGCCAAGTGCCAAGGTTAGGTGGCGCTGACCAGTGGGTGACTGGCGCCCAGGTGTGTCCTTAGGCTCCTGATCCTGTTCGTGCTTTCTGGAAACCTGCAGGGTTGACTCGGCAGAGTGACCAGCAGCCTGAGTTTGCAGGTGACTGAACAAAAGGCTGAGCTGCTGTGACAACGCTCCAACCGTCCCCTCGGTCTGGGACTTTCAGAGGCACCACTGTGACGCCCCTCTAGCTGGCTCTTTCACACACAGGTACGACGGGCGGCAAACGTGAGACAAACGATTGCCCGGGGACGGGGACAAAGGCCATGACGTCGGCACGGCCCAGCCTGCGGCGGCCACACCCTCTGCGGGACCAGAGCCTCTTGCTACGGCCTTGGCCTCGTCACTTCCAGGGACGGATGCTGCGGGGAAGGTGGCACCAGCCCGCAGGCCCAGATCAGGGCGTCCTTTCCCCAATGGGGGCCGGTCCTGCTGTCACCAGTTTGCCCGCTGCAGGCAAGTGATGACCTCCTAAGACGTCAGATTTCTCGCTCTGTGTTTCCCGCTCTGGTTCAACAGGCAGGCGCAGGGAGGCCGTGCTCAGGGCCCGGAAGCCAGGAGGGTGCCCCCGAAGGCGGTCACGTCCGCGGGACTTTTCTCCGCAGCCGTACGTGCCGGGGCTCCGTGTACGCGGGGCTGAAATGTCCAGACGGGGAGCCCGCGGCTCGGGAGCGCGGAGGAGCTTCCTGGGCTGCCGTAAGAAAGCACCCGGCTGGGGACTGTGAACAACGGGCCGTATTCTCTCACACTTCCGGAAGCCGGACGTCCCAGATCGGTGTCCCCAGGCTGGCGAGGCGTGCCGAGGCTCCGGCCGGCTCCGTCCGCAGGCCCCGGGGAGACCCTGTTTCTCTCTCTTGCAGCTTCTGGAGGTGGCCGGAAATCCTTGCATGGTGGCCCTTCACTCCAGCCTCCATCCTCCTCTGCTGCGTGTGCGTGTGCGTGTGTGTGTGCGCCTGTGCAAAACCCCTCTGCCTTCCTCTTCTAAGGCCACTTATGGTGGCCGGTAAGGGCATCTGGGTAACCCAGGGTTATCGCATCTCAAGAGCTTTAACTTAATCACACCTGCCAAGTCTTTTTCTACCACAGAAGGTCACATTCATAGGTTCTGGGAAATAGGAAGGATGTGGGTGTCTGTCGGTGTTTTTTTTTCTTTTTTTTAATGGGTGTACCTGTGGTATATGGAAGTTCCCAGGCCAATCCAAGCCACCGCTGTGACCTACGCCGCAGCTGCTGCAACCCTGTATCCTTACACTGCGCCGGCTGGGAGTAAACCCGCACCTCCAAAGCAAGCCTAGCCGCTGCGGTCAGAGTTTTTTTTTTTTTTTTTTTTTGCATTTTAGGGCCGCACCTATGGCTTATGGAGGTTCCCTGGCTAGGGATCGAGTCAGAGCTGAGCTGTAGCTGCTGGCCTGCACCACAGCCACAGCAACTCAGGATCCAAGGCACGTCTGCGACCTACACAGCAGCTCATGGCAACAGAATCCTAAACCCACTGAGCGAGGCCAGGGATCAAACCTGCATCCTCATGGATACTAGTCAGGTTTGATAGTGCTGAGCCACGATGGGAACTCCCAGGATGTGGGTGTCTTTGGGTGGCTGTGGTCCAGCTTCTCACAGACAGTGGCCACCAGGCAGAGAGGTGCCCTCGGTCACGCACTTGGGCTCTGGGCACCTGTGACCTCTGCCTCCCGCTGCAGGTGGGCGTCACGGGCCCAGGGACGCCCACCCGGGAGCAGTGGAGATGGCAAAGCGAGGAGACGTGCTGGGATCCTCACGTGGCCTTGACGGTCATGACGGGGGGTTCCTCGGGGCTGAGGGTCCTGCCCCCACTGCCTCCCCTCCTCCCGTCATGCCCCAGGGGTGCCGGGGACAGACCAGAGGCGCGCTCCACGCTGCCGCCGCGGCCTCTGCGCAAGAACAGAAGCTGTCCCCTGACCTGGAGGCTCCGTTGCGGTCTGAGTCCTATCAGGTGTGGATTCAGGGCCTTTGCATCATGTGTCTGGATCCTGTTCCCCAGGGCTGTGGGTCTCACAGCGGCCCGTGAATGCAGGTCAGCGGGGGCCTGAGAAGGAGGTGGCCGGGCGTGGCCTGCTCCGAGTCTCTGAGGGCCCCCAGCTGCCGGGGCCAGCTCTCCCGGCCCGGGCCACGCCCTCCCCCAGCAAAGCTGCTCTGTCACTTGCCTTCAGGGGACTCTCCCAGGGGCCTCGGGGGCAGGATGCCAGGCACCCTGACCCCCGCCTGCTCCACAGCCTGCCCCTGGAGACACAATGCAGTGATGTCCCTGAGGGCTGATGGGACAGGCACACGGGGCTCAGGGGCCCCCACACTGTGGTTCAGGTAGAAGGATGCTGGGAGAGGTCCCCCCCGCCCAGCAGAGCTTCTAGAGGCCCTGCCCTGAGGAGCCACTCCTGGCCTGCGGACTCTGCTCCTCTCTGTCCCCTCGCAGCCCCCAGAGCCCAGAAGGCTGGGCTCCAGGCTCCACAGCCTGGGTCCGGGGTGCTACGGTCCCAGGATGCTGTCCCCCAGGCTTCCTCTTTTATCTGCGTTAACAGTTTCCGGGGGCTGCTGTCACAAAGGACAAGGAGCTGGGTGACTTAAAACAGTGGGCGTTTATTGTCTCACAGTTCTGGAGGCCAGAATCCAGGTGTCAGTGAGGCCTGCTCCCTCAAAAATCTGTTGGGGAGGATCCTTCCAGGCCTCTCCCGGCTTCAGGTGGCCGCTGGCCGTGGTTGACGCTCCCCGGCTCGTAGATGACCCCCCCAATCTCTGCCTCCATCTTCACACGGCCTCTCCCTGGGCATCTGGCCAGATATCTTGATTCTTCTAAGGACATTTGCTATAGGTCTGCCCTGGTCCCATGAGACCGCCTCTGAACTTGACATCGGCAAATTCTCTGCTTCAGAATAAGGGCGCGTTCATGGGCACCAGGAGTTAGGACTTCGACATATCTTTGGGGGGACCCGCTTCAACCCAGAAGCACCCCCAAGGGTGAGGCCTAAGGCAGAACCCCGGTGGCCACCCGGCTGACCACATTTTGTGGAGAAATTCTAGTTCATTCTTCATTGGGTTGGGGGCTCTGTTATTGCAGCCACAGCTGTTTGTCATGAGCAGCTTGTCATCAGCTCCAAAGAGGCGACACCCCAGAAATGCCAGGATTTCCCCCAGAAGAGAATCGAGGCCCCAGTGGAGAAAACAAGGAAGCCAGACCAGCCACGCCAGGAATCCAGGAATCCGCTTGTGTACATGTGTTAGAGTATCACCGCAGTGATCAGAAACACCAGCCTGGGAGTTCCCGTCGTGGCTCAGTGGTTAACGAATCTGACTAAGAACCATGAGGTTGCGGGTTCGATCCCTGGCCTTGCTCAGTGGGTTAAGGATCCGGCGTTGCCGTGAGCTGTGGCGTAGGTCGCAGACGCGGCTCGGATCCCGCGTTGCTGTGGCTGTGGTGTAGGCTGGCAGCTACAGCTCCTGTTAGACCCCTAGCCTGGGAACCTCCACATGCCGCGGGTGCGGCCCTAGATATGGCAAAAGACAAAAAAAAAAAAAAAAAAAAAAAAAAAAAGGAGAGAGAAACGCCGGCCTGAAATTTGAGGGGAGCAGACATGAGCTGTTGTGTCACCCTAAGTTCAAACCTTGTCAGCGGGGGCTTGGCAGGGCCGGCGAGATGTCCTTCCACCGTCATTGGAATCTAAGTTTGGATACATTATTTTTAGGGTCCTCCCCACTGCAACGCAGCGGCTGATTTTAAACAGCAAGGCATTGTGTAAACAGCCTCAGGGACCCCACACGGGAGGCTGATGGCCGCGGCAACAATTCGTTAGTAGGTCTGCATCACACACAAGATAACACAGACGCAGGGGACAAAGTTCTACCAACAGTGTAACCACATCTTTATAAAAAGAACCAAACTCTCCCTCATCACTCGCCCAAACACACCTGCAAAATACAGAAAAGGGGTTTAAAAAAATGCACCAAAATCTCAACAGCATTTCCCACTCTAGGGGAGGGAATGAGGCCAAGTTCTTTCCACTCCTTTCTGCAGGAACTCTGACTTGCAGGTGGAAGAAATCCTTGCAGCTTGACCTAAGCGCTGAGCAAGGACCGCTGGCCCTCCGGTGAGTCTGTCTGGGAAAAAAAAAATACACAGCATAAAGTTGAGAATTGTGTTTTAATGGAGCGGGGCTACTGAGGACTTCGGTCCGGGGAACAGCCTCTCAGATGGCTCTGGGCCCTGCTCTGAGCAGGTCAGGGAGGAGCCTGATAGAAGATTTTGCGACAAAAGCTAGATAGATGGAAAAATCAAAAGATTGCTGTTAAAGAAAAACAGGGCTTCTTAAGTTAGTGAATTTTAGTGCTTTTCTATGTATGAGAAGATGCAAGATTTGTCTGCAGATGCCCACATCCTGCATTTCTGCATTCTCGCACCCCTCGGGGTGCACCGTGGGGGCGTGGGGGTGGGGAGCTGCAGTGTCTGATAACTTAATGGCCACAATATCCTTTGTTTACCCGGAGCGGTGGGCAGTATTTTTCACCCGCGAACCAAGAACTGTGTAAAAGTGCCTGATGTCTCTTTTGTGTGAACAAGTGGGTGGCTTTTTTTTGTGTGTGTGTGTGCCAATTCACCGTAGGAGGGTGGCAGCCAAACTCACCTTCCCAAGGGCCCACCTCAAAGTTTCCAAGATACCTGCTTCTCAGGGTAAGCCAAAGCTTATCTAGGATTATTTACCTGGTAATGGAAATGGCTCTTTGAAAAGTCTCGATACCACTGTGTCAACAGTAACTCTCAGTTAAAATGTAAATCATTAACACATTCTTATGGAAAAAGACCCGAAAGCCCATTGGTGTGTCCTAGTTGCCTACATGATATTATTTGCATAAAGGCTGTGGAAGTCTAAGGAGGCAAGCCTGCAAAGCCTGCATTTGCCTTGCAGCTCCGCAGATTAGAAAGTAAATGGAATGGCTCATATTTCAAAGACTTTTCTTGGTACCTATTGTCCTCTCGCCCCAGGCATCTTGCAGTTCAGGAAGAAGGATTCTTTCTGAGCACTGAAAAATCTCCTGCAGGCCAGACCCCTTCGCAAAGCCAGGCTAGAAATCCCTGCTGGCCGCCTCGCTGACTTTACAGCACCCGTTTTTTTTTTTTTTTTCTTTAAGGCAGGTTGTCGCCTCCCCCGTCCAAGTGCTGATAAGCAACCAGAGTTAAGTGTCACAGGAGTGGAACGGAATAGTCCGGAACGCAATTGTCCTTCTCCGGTTGCTAGGCAACGCCTCCTTCGTGGAGATGCACAAAGCAGGCTGGAGGAGTTACCAGAAAGGACGCCTTCTTGTCCCAGGTCAGCCCCGCTGCCCCCTGGAAAGGGACAAGACCGGCGAGGCTCTCTCGGGGCCACCCACTCAGGGGCGTCGCTGTCCTCCCTTCTCCAGAGTCCTCGATTCAATGGAAGGGAGCTTGAAGCCCCTGGGTGCGGCCAGTGTGTGTTACCAAGTGTAACCGTGGAGGAATTCTGCAGTGCCTGCTGTCTCATCCTCCGCCTTCACCTGGCTGCCACTGGGCACTGCCCAGCTGGGCACTGATGGGCTCCATCTAGTTAGTGGATTCCGGTTCAGAAATGTCACTCCACCATGGGGGCAGCTTGGGGTGCGACAGTGGCTCAAGATCCCCGGGTCAGTGACTGCAGGGTTCAGACTTTGGCAGCTGGCTTCAGGCTGCCCCCAAGCTGCAGCTTTGACAGTCACCCTCTTAGAGTCCCCAGAGCAGAGGCGGGGTGGGAAGACATGATCAGCTCTTAGAGGGACAGACCCAGACCAGAGCTTGGGCTCCAACCAGCTCTGCTGGGTAGAGGCACTGACTGCAGCCTTGGTCAGTGGTCTTTCCAGGCTGTATCCTTCGCCTTTAAAAAAATAGAGATTTTCTCCTAGGAGTCAGCCCAACACAAATGCCTGCACAGAGATATGCGTGAAGGTGTTTAGGGCCACATTGTCGTAGCAAGCACAGCCAGAGAAGGGGTTAGTGAAGATTGTTACGAGAGGAACAGTGTTATTTCGGCATGTCTGTGTCATGAAATATTACATGGCCGTGAAAAAGAACCAGGTAGGTCTATGTGTGTGGATGTGAGAAGAACCCCTTGATGTTTTACCCAGAGATAAATTGATGGAGTATAGCACGTTACTAAAATCTGCGTGCGTGTGGACGGATGCGTCCGTTATACATAGTTAATATATAGACTCTGAGACGAGTTTGGAATATTGGAACAGTGGTTAACTCCTACCTCGTCTATTCAGTTTATTCTTTTTTTTTTTTTTTTTGGCTTTTTGCCTTTATCTAGAGACTCACCTGCGGCATATGGAGCTTCCCAAGCTAGGGGTCTAACAGGAGCTGTAGCTGCCGGCCTACACCACGGCCACAGAAACACAGGATCCAAGCCGCATTTGCAACCTACACCACAGCTCACAGCAACGCCGGATCCTTAACCCGCTGAGCAAGGCCAGGTGTCGAACCCGCAACCTCATGGTTCTTAGTCGGATTCGTTAACCACTGAGCCACGAAGGGAACTCCTATTCAGTTTATTCTGATTGTCTACAAAAAGGCCTCCCAATCGCTGGTTTGTTCAGACCAGAAGGCAAGCGAGGCTCTCGTAAAGCACTTTGGTGAGGCTTCTCTCAAGTCCCTTCTGACTGACAGCCGTTCTTACAGCATGTATTTGTTAAGGAAATTCAGTTCTTTATCCTGGCGTGTTTCCTGCCGTCCTTTAAAATATTCCTCCATCTCCTGTATTTTTCTGTAAAATGGGAGAGGATCTGCAGTCGGGCTGAAGTGCAGGTTTAACTCCTTAGGTGAGAATACGTCCCCGGGCACTGCAGGACAGGGCTCGTCTAAGTCTGTGAGCCCTTCTGCATTTACAGGCTGGAATTCTTCTATAAAGAAGCACTTTTTTTTTTTTTGTCTTTTTAGAGCTGCATGTGCAGCCTATGGAGGTTCCCAGGCTAGGGGTTGAATCGGAGCTACAGCTGCCGGCCTGCGCCACAGCCACAGCAACACAGGATCCATTTCTTTTTCTGTCAAGTCATCAGTGTTTGGGGGGATCACTCAAACTGCCTTGACCTTGCGTTACCATTTGAGGAGCTTCAGCGTATCGGTGACTTCAGGTCACCTGTGGGGACGACAGGGACCTAGGACGAGGGCCAGAGGACACAGCGGTCTCACTCTGCCCTGTGTTCTCAGCTGCCCCTGCAAGCCTGGCACGTGGAAGGGACCTCGACACGGGTCTGCCTTCCCCCAGGGGAGACCAGGGCCGCTCGGGCCGCTGTGCCGGCCAGGCCGGAGTCGGGAGGCGGGAGCGCAGGTCGGCCTTGGCAGGCTGTGTGCCCGGGGCTTGGGGGTGAGGTGAGGGTCTCAGTCTCCCTGCCTCCTCTCCCTGGGACGGCGGGACTCTGCTCTGCAGGCGCGGTGGGTTTGTGTGAGTGCTCCTGGTCTTTCCTGTGGAGCCATCCTTTAGGTACCGGTGGGGGGGACCCGGGGCCCCGTCTGCTTCCCGTCCCCCACTCCGAGGGAGGGGAAGTCCCTCCCCATCCACAGGGTGAGTCTCAAGGGGCAGATGTGGGGACACAGCCTTCCCCCCTCCCCCCCCAGTGAGGACCCTCTCCCTTCAGCTGGGCCACTCTCCCTCCAGCAAGGACCCTCTCCCTTCAGCTGAGCCACCCTCCCTCCAGCAAGGACCCTCTCCCTTCAGCTGAGCCACCCTCCCTCCAGCAAGGACCCGTCACGAAGGGGGCTCTTAGAGGAGGGTCTGCTGTGCTTATGATTTGTATGCACCTGCAAGAAGAAAACCTCAAAACTGTGAGAAGATAAAACGGAGGGACAAGCTGCATGGAGAGAACACAGTTTATTTGGATCAGGTGGGCGTGGTTTCCTCCTGGAGGCAGAGAAGGACCCGGGACCCAGGGCTCCCCGAGGGGACACACCGGTTCAGGGAAGGGTCCAGATCATCCTGCCTCGTTCCACCGAGTTCAGGGGACTGGCTGAGGATGCTTTTCATCTGCCACGTGCAGAACCTGGAGGCCCACCGAGGACCGGCTCCGGGAGGGGCACGGGTGGGGACCGTCTGCACTGGGAGCAGCGGGGAGGGGGCTCGTGGTCAAGAGCAGAAAGGGGTGCTGCAGGCGAGGGGTCTGCAGAGCAGGCTGGGGCGGGAGGGCTGGCAGAGCCCCGAGAACTGGCAGAACGGGGCCACCCACACGACCGGCTTGCAGCTCACGGGCAGACCCACGGAGGCCTGGCAGGAGGGGGCCACATACACAGCGGGCTTGCAGCTCACGGGCACGCAGGACGCCTGGCCGGAGATGGAGGTGCAGGAGGCGGGCAGGCAGGAGCTGGGCACATAGCCGGCAGTCTGGCAGCCCGAGGAGCAGCTGGTGTGGCACATGGTGGCGCGGGGCTGGGCTGGCGTCTGGAGGAGGGCGGTGATGTCTGCGGGCTTCCTCCCAGGGCAGCCTTTATACCCGGGCCGTGGGCGTCCCAGCAACGCAGAAGCACACCTGGTGACTTCCTTGCGGCAGTTGCCACCGTGCTTCGCCAACGTCTTATTATCCTGGGATGTACTTTCCTGTGCCGTTCTCACCATCAATTAGCTGGGCTGCGAGGCCGGTTCCCCCCGCTGTAAACAGGATGTTCCTGTTTGGGTTTCCGTGGGGTTCGCGTTGTTTCTCCAGGCCACTGTTCCACATGGAGCAGCCATGGATCCACTCAGAGGACTGGATCTTTTCACTCCTTTTTAACTCATGCCTTCGATGAAGACTTGGAGTCAGTTGTGTATTCTGACTTTTTACCTTGTGCAGGAAAACATTAAAGCAGGAGCCTGCAAACTGCTGTGTGTGGAGAAAATCTGTCCCACCGCCTGTAGGGAAGTCAGGTTCTCCAGGGGGCACAGCCAAGCCTGTGTGTTTAGTTTGTCTCAGGCTGTTTTTCCCCAGTAAGAGTCATTGTGAGAGAGACTGTGTGACTGCAAAGCCTGGGATTCTTACTCTGCCCTTTACAGAAAGTTTCCCAGCTCCTGACTGATCATAATCTGTATAAGAACTGATTTGTCCAAGCAAGAGATTATACTGTGTGCTGGCAATAGAGACATCCCAGCCTCATGAGGCTTCCAGGGCAATGAATAAATGTGTGAATGAAAGATTAGTGCATGAACTAATTCCGGGGGGATGCTGAGGCCTGAAGGAAAATAGGTTCAGCAGATAGAAGGAAAGGGGTGCTGGTGGGTGGTCTGGGGGCCTCTGTGGGGAGGTGATGCTGAGCCAGCACTGGGTGCCGTGCAAGGTCAGGGGTAACCAAGTGGTGTGTGTGTGTGTGGACACTGCTGCAGAAAGAGGTGTGTTCCAGGAATAGCAGGGAATCCCACAGCCTAGGGTGTAGGGGTATGGATGCAGATGGACGGGGTGGTGCTCCATGCAGAGGCAGCCAAGAGGTGTGTGTGTCTTTGTGGACACTGCTGCAGAAGGAGTTGTGTTCCAGGAACAGCCAGAAATCCCACAGCCTAGGTGCTGGGTGGGGTGGGGCAGATGCAGGTGGACAGATTCAGATCCTGGAGCCCGAGGACCAGCACACCCTGGGCTGGTGGAAGAAAGTATTGGTGAACTTGAAGACACATCAGTAGAAAGTACTCAATCTGCAGAAGAGGGTCAGGGTGTTAAGAAGAATGAAGAGGGTCTAGGAGACAGTGTCAGAAAAGATAACAGGCAAGTAATTTCAACCCAAGCAGGGGAAGAGAATGACACTGAATCCTGAGAATATTTTGAAGAAATTGGAGAAAAATCCCCAAATTTGATTTAAAAATTACAACTTACAGATCCAAGTCCTTCAGACCCCCACCCCAGCCTCCAGCCCCGTTCAGGCCCAGCACCATAAGGCACAGTGTAGAGACTGCAGATTCCGGTGTGAGACGGAGCAGCCTCAACGCCCGCGTCTCCATCTGCAGCAGGAAGAACGAGCACACGTGACGGGATCCTTCTGAGCCGTCCCGACTCTCCATCTGTGCAAATGGGATGCCTCTGCCCCTCACACGGTGGCAGGACCGGCAATCAGTTACCAGAGTCCATATAAAAAGCTCAGCTCAGCCCCTGCACAAAGCTGGAAGCCCACCACGACTGTGGCAAGACAAGGGTACAGCTCCCAGGGAGGAGCCCAGCCCGAGGGAGAACCTTCTGGACCTCTGACTTTCCAAATCGAAACAGGGGACGCTGGTGTGGCCAATGTGCTTGTGTGGATGGACACGGGGTATTTAATGTTGGGGAGGACCGTGGAGTTCCCTGTCAGCCTAGTGGTTAAGGATCCAGTGTTGTCACTGCTGTGGGGCGGGTCTGAGCCCTGGTCCCAGAACTTTTGTATGTGAAGCCAAAAAAATAAAATTAAAAAAAAAAATTGGAGAAGGCCTTGAAAATCACGGTGTGGGGCCGCCTTCCCCACCTGACGGCCCTTCACCAGGTCCCGATTCCGGAAATCTCAGGGCCGTGGGGTCGCTGTGAGCGTCCGGCTGAGACGCAGCCTCCCAAACAGTCACTTAAACCAGAAACTCCAGGGAGAGGCCCCCGGAGGGCAAGAGGAGGAAGGACAGCAGACAGCCATAAGGACGTCCGCCACCGGCCTCGATGCCAGGACGCCACGGCCCAGGCATATAGGCCACCTCGGAGAGGGAGCCTCTGGGCCAGCCCCGTCCTCAGCCGTGACCCAGCCCAGCCCCACGCCACCATGTGCCACACCGGGTGCTCCTCGGGCTGCCAGCCGGCCTGCTGTGTGCCCAGATCCTGCCAGGGGTCCTGCTGTGTGTGCAGTCCACGCCAGGCCATTTGCTGCGTGCGCAGCCCATGCCAGGTGACTTGCCCTGTGCCTCTGAGCTGCAGGCTTGTCCTGTGCGTGCTGTGAGCTGCAGGCCGGCCGCATGCCTTCCTGTGAGTTACAGGTCCCTTGTGCATGTGGCCCCTTCCCGCAAGGCCTCCGGGTGCTGCCAGCCATCCTGTCCCACTCTGGTCTGCAGACCCGTCCCCTGTGGTGTCGCTTCTTGCTGCTGAGCCCAGGCCAGCGGGACCCCTCCCTCGTGTGTGGGGTCAGAAGCAGCCAGCTCTCCGAAGTCCCACGAGGTGGCCCAGACCTCAGCTTCTGCTCACCTTCCAGACCTGTCTAGGTGTCACAGCAAGGCTGCTCGGTCCCAGCCAGCCAGGCCGAGGGACTCACGCCCCAGTGTCCCTTAACCCCAGCCCGGGTCACCCACAAGGTGCCCACACTGGCTGGCATGGGCCGCCCAGGGTCTGCGGTCCAGCGTCAAAAGTCTAATATTACGTCAGTGCGCGATGCTCGTCTCTCCAGAGTCTCCCCCAAACTGCGCCCTCCAGGGCTGGCTCTGCGGGACTCTGGAAAGCTCCTTGTGCAGAGAGGGCCAGGCCCCCGGGGGTCCGTTCGGGTAACAGAAACCAGGGGGCTGCCCAGAAAGGGCCGGCTCAGCCCTGTGCTATGAGCACAGGTGCCTCAAGAACCAGGATGCTGGGGGCACCCCGGGGATGGGGGGGTGCGCAGATGAGGCACCGTCCCCAACAGAGGAAGCCGCTGGCACAGCAGGGGCCGGGGGCGGCTCTTTTAGAACCAAGGAGTGATCTAAGGGGAGCCGTCAAGGAGTGCTTCCTGGGGAAGACACATACCTACACCCTGCTGTCGCGGTGATGTCGCATGGTCCCAAGGGTGCGAGGTCCAGAAGGAGTCTCCAGAGCACCCACTACGCCTGCCACCTGGTCACCATCCTTCCATTCGAACCAAACCTCCTCGCCAGCCTGTCCATTAGCATCTGTTTCCTGGCCTGTTAACGTCGCATCCTGGCCTCCCTGTCGCCCCCGCTCCCCGGGACACCGCAGGGGCTGCCAGCGCCGCCCACCAGGCAGGGGAGGGAGGCTGTGCGGTTTGAGGGGCGGCTGGTCTCCGTCTCGGTCCCAGGGTGACAGGGGTGTCAGGGTGACAGGGGCCTCGCCTCGGATCTGAGGGCCTCAAGGCACTCAGAATCGTCCTTGTGTTACAAACATGTCAGAAATAAACTCTCCGAAGTAAAGATGCTGTGCTGGTTCTCTCCTTGCGCATCCGCACCGCAGCCCGACCCGTGTGGACACGGCAGCGCCAGCGCCCACCCTGCATTCCGCTTGGCCTCCCGCGGTGCATACGTGGCCTTGTGCGCGCGGCCCGCTGTCCCATCAGGACCCAGCAGAGGGTCCGGGTGTCCCCGGCCGGGAGGAGGGGCACGGCACACCCACGCACCCTCCGAGGGACCAGCTTGGTGTCGCTGCGCGCTGTAGGGTCTGGTTTCCACGTGGGTCAGCGTCCCTGGACCGGACTTTTCTTGGCTGGGGGTGAGGTGCGACCCCCTCCATGCCATTTTAGCGCTTTTTGTTAAGAAAAGTCCACCAAGGCTTTCGTCCATTTATCTGTGGAGATGGTCACGTTTTCTTAACATCTGGATGAACAAGTAAAGGGTACAGGTCTCTCACTTAAATTTTTTTAAATTTGGGAGTTCCCGTCGTGGCTCAGTTGTTAACGAATCCGACTAGGAACCATGAGGTTGGGGGTTCGATCCCTGGCCTCACTCAGTGGGTTAAGGATCCGGCGTTGCCATGAGTTGTGGTGTATGTTGCAGATGCGGCTCAGATCTTGCGTTGCTGTGGCTGTGGTGTAGGCTGGCGGCTACAGCTCCAATTAGACCCCTAGCCTGGGAACCTCTGTATGCCACAGATGTGGCCCTATAAAACAAAAAAAAAAACGAAGAAACAAAACAAAAAAATTTTTTTTAATTTTTAATTTTTTTATTTTATTTTTTCGTCTTTTTGCCTTTTCTAGGGTAACACGGGATCCGAGCCGCGTCCACGACCTACACCACAGCTCACGGCAATGCTGGATCCTTAACCCGCTGAGCGAGGCCAGGGATCGAACCCGCAACCTCATGGTTCCTAGTCGGATTCGTTAACAACTGAGCCATGACGGGAACTCCTTTTTAAATTTTTTATTACAGTTGATTTACAGTGTTCAGTCAGTTTCTGCAGAACAGCAAAGGGACCCAGTCATGCAGGGCACAGGTCTCGAATAAGCTCAGGCTGGAACACCGGGGCAGGTTTACCACCCAGCCACTTCCTGTTTAAACATCCTCTTGGGGTGTTCCCGTGGCAGCGCAGTGGAAATGAACCCAAGGAGTGTCCATGAGGTTGTGGGTTCAAGCCCTGGCCTCGCTCAGTGGGTCCAGGTTGCAGATGGGGCTCAGATCTGGCATTGCTGTGGCTGTGGTATAGGCCGGAGGCTAAGACTGGGGTTTGGGAGTTCCCGTCGTGGCTCAGTGCTTAACGAATCCGACTAAGAACCGTGAGGTTGCCGTTTCGATCCCTGGCCTTGCTCAGCAGGTTAAGGATCCGGCGTTGCCGTGAGCTGTGGTGTAGGTCACAGACGCGGCTCGGATCCCGCATTGCTGTGGCTGTGGAGAAAGCCAGCAGCTACAGCTCCTGTTAGACCCCTAGCCTGGGAACCTCCATATGCCGCGGGTGCGGCTCTAGATAAAAGGCAAAAAGACAAAAAAAAAAAAAGAAAGAAAGACTGGGGGTTTGACCTCCAGCCTGGGAAGTTCCCTGTGCTGTAGGCGCAGCCCTAATAAATAAATAAATAAATAAATAAATAAATAAATAAATAAATAAAAATAGAAATAAAGATCCTCTCAGGGTTTTGCTCTGTCCCCTTGTCCCTAGATGGAGCTCAGGGCTAGGGGGTGTTGGCGGGTGGGGGCAGGGCTTACAGGCTCCTGGCGCCGCCCCCCCACCCCCAGGAGGTGCCTTCTGTTCTTTGTCACACCTTCCCAGGCCTCCCCTCCCCCATCCCCTGCTCCTAAGGCCGCGTCGTCTGTTCCTGAAGCAGGGGATTAAGGAGGGTGACGGATGCTGAGCGGCTCAGTCTGACTGCCATCCACTTGACTCCAGTGCTGGTGGTCCACTGAGACCGCGGGCTTATCCTCCCGCTGACCCGAGGGTGTGCTCAGCAGGTGTCTTACTCGCTCTGTGCCTCCTCTGTCAGCCCTGCAAACCTGGAGGAGAACGAGTGATGTCTGAACCGACCGCTCCCCTACCTTGGGTCCCACGGGAACTCGAACGCAGACCAGCACGTAGACGCCCCTCCTCTGTGTGGGCGCCTCTCTCCAGCAGCGCTGGTCCTGGACCCCCAGATCCCAAACCAGCGGGGGTTCCGCTCCTCCCCGAGTCACCTCTGACCTACGTGGGCAGGGCATGGGCATGAGCAGGAGGCCCGAGGTGCACTCAGGGTCCCAGCCTCCCGTGCCCACACCTGCCTCCTGTGCCAGCCTTGGGGGGCTGTCCGCCGTGGGGAGGGTGGGCCCTGGCGGAGGAAGGGCCGCGGAGCGTGCAGGTGGCACCTGCTTTTAGGGTCTCTCAGCTGTTTGCACTTGACTTTGAGAATCTGTCTGTATCGCCCAGCTGTGCCAGCCCGGATCTGGGCTGACCGAGGGGCTCGGGGGAGGGGGACGAGGCAGACACGGGTCCGTATTTCCTGACACAGCATTTTATTGATGACGGCAGCTGACCTCCGTCACATGGGCTGCGAGGAACCAACTCTGCCGAGGAGGCTCCGGGGGGCTGGAAGACCCCCCTTGCTGAGGGATGTGTGGGTGGAGCATGTTCAGATCCCCTCTAGGCGGCAACTGTGTGTCCACTGATGGGGCGGTCCTGGTGCCAGCAGAGGGGCTTCAGGGGCTCCCGAGAGGGCACTCGCACTCAGGATCGGACAGCAGCTTGGGGGGGCAGGCGGTCCAGCCGGTCAGCAGCAGGCGGGGCGGGAGCACGCGGGGCGGCAGAGCAGGGACACGCAGGAGGCCGGGCGGCAGCAGCCGGGCTGGCAGGAGGTGGTGGCGGGGGCGCAGTAGGAGGAGACGGGCACGCAGCAGGCAGGGCGGCACACGGGCTGGCAGAGGAGGGACATGGAGGACGAGGGTCTGCAGCAGGACGAGGGGCAGGGGTTGGGCTGGCAGCACGCGGAGGCCGAGCAGGAGGAGGCCTGGCAGCACACGGGCTCACAGCACACGGGTGTGCAACACACGGGCTTGCAGCACACAGGTGTGCAACAGACAGGTGTGCAACAGGTGGGTTTGCAGCACACAGGTGTGCAATGGACGGGCTTGCAGCAGAGGGACACACAGCAGTCCTGCTGGCAGGAGGAGCTGGTGCAGCAGGCCGGCTGGCAGCTAGACCACTGGCAGCAGGAGCTGGTGCCGCCTGACAGGCAGGGGCTGGACCCGCATCTCACTGGGGCGCAGACGAGGGTCAGGCAGGGCGCCGGGGCGCAGCGGCAGGCGGGGGCGCAGCAGGGGGGCTCGCAGCAGCTCTCCGGACAGTCATCCACCTGCCAGGATGAGCCCGTGCAGGACTCACAGGAACCAGGCAGGCAGACGCAGCTGCCGTAGCTCAGGTCGCTGGAGCAGACGGACAGGGTGGAGGCGGCCATGGTGGGGGTGGTGGGGCCAGAGGAGGGTGTGAGCGTGTGTGAGTGTGAGTGTGTGTGTGGGAGGTGCTGGGCTGAGGCTTTTATACCCCTCCTGCGTGTGCTTGTTGCCCCAGAAGCTCCACGCCCTCCCTTCCTTGTTGATGTCTGGAGCTGTGAGACCCTCATTACAGCTGCTGTGTTCTCTACAATTAGCTCTTACGCGTTAAACTTGTATGTTGCAAGAATCTGTTTTCCCGTCTGTTCTTTGTTTGGCTCCAAAAAATGTGTGGAGAATATTTGAGAAGTTTCTGCCGAGTGACGGTCACATCCACGGAGGGGCTGTGTGTGAGATAAACTCCCAACCACTGGCCACTGGGACCCGAGAGAGTTGTGGGCAAGAAACTCAGGGTTGTGGGGTCCCCACTGGCCCCCAGGTTGATCCATCCCTGACGTAATTTCAGTCGGGACCCCAAAGGGATCTTTTTTGGTTCACAAATCAAAGATATCAAACTGCCAGAAATTATTTGCAATATAAAATTTGTCTTTACAACTAAAACAGGATAAGATACAAAAAAGTCAAATTCACAATTTGTTCAAATGCCCAAAAAGCATATGAAAAGATACTTGATCTCATTAATAAAGTTTTCAAATTAAAACATAAATGTGCCACCTGTAAGATCAACAAAGATTAACAACTTTTTTTTTTGTCTTTTTGTCCTTTTATGGCTGCACCTACGGCATATGGAGGTTCCCAGACTAGGGGTCTAATCAGAGCTGTAGCTGCCGGCCTACACCACAGCCACAGCAACACCAGATCTGAGCTGCATCTGTGACCTACAGCACAGCTCACGGCAACACCGGATCCTTAACTCATTGAGCGAGGCCAGGAATCAAACCCACAATCTCATTGTTCGTAGTCGGATTTGTTTTTGCTGCATCATGACGGGAACTCCCAAAGATTAACAACTTTAATAATGCACAGTATTGCTTAGCCAGGGAACCTCACTCTTAGAAACACTTTGCAGGTATTTGTGTGGGGGGGGGGGGAGGAAGAGAGATAATATATAATATAAAATTTACCATTTTAGGATAGAAAAGGTATGGTACATATATATAATGGAATACTATTCAGCCATGAAAAAGAATGAAGTAATGCCATTTGCAGCAAACATGGATGGATCCAGAGATCATCAAAAAAAGACAAATGCCATATAATACTGCTCATATGTGGAATCTAAAATATGACACAAATGAACAAAGTTATAGAGAACAGACTGGCGGTTGCCAAGGAGGAGGGTGGATGGGAGTTTGGGTTTAGCGGATGGAAACTGTTACAGAAAGGATGGATAAACGACAAGGTCCTACTGTATTGCACAGGGACCTATCCTCAGGATTCTGTAATAAACCATCATGGAGAAGAACATTTTTAAAAACATGCCTCACATAATACAAAGGTGAGCAGTAAAACAATAAATGAATAGAATTCACCATTTTCACCGTCTGAAAGTGTCCGTGACCACCGAGCTCCAGAATATTTCCATCACTCCAAAAGGAAACCCTGTCAGTCACTAGTTGACTTTCGGTCTCAACACACTGCTGGTAAAAGGAATCACGGGAGTTCCCGTCGTGGCACAGTGGAAACAAATCTGACTGGGAACCATGAGGTTGCCGGTTCGATCCCTGGCCTCGCTCAGTGGGTTAAGGATCCGGCGTCGCCGTGAGCTGAGGTGTAAGCCACAGCTGCGGCTGGGATCCTGCGTTGCTGTGGCTGTGGTGTAGGCTGGCAGCTATAGCTCCAATTCGACCCCTATGGTGCGGGTGTAGCCCCCCCCCAAAAAAAAAGGAATCAGGCCATATGTGGTCTTTTGCGTCTGACTCTAACGTTTTCGAGGTTCAGCCACTTTGTAGCATGGATGTTTCATCCTTTTTTATGGCTGAATGACGTCCTATCGTCTGGACGAACCACATTTTGTATACACATTCATCAGTCAATGGGCATCTGGGTCTTTTACACTTTTTGCTAATGTGAATAATACCCTATGAACACTTTTGTACAAGTTCTTGTTTGAATACCTCTTTCTAAGTCTCTTGGGTGTATACCTGCAGTAGATTTGACAGGTTACACGGTAACGCTTGTGTTAAACTTTTGAGGGGTTCCTGGGCCCTTTTCCATAGCAGCTGCACCGTTTCACATTTCTGCTGGCAATGTACCAGGATCTCAGCTTCCACGCTCATCCATGCTTGCTTTCTGTTTGTTTGTTTTAAATTCCAGCCACCCTCGTGGATGGGAAGTGGCGTCTCCCTAATGACCAGTGATGTTGGGCTTCCTTTCTTGGGCTTGTTGGCTGGTTTTTTTGCATATCTTTTTGGAGGAATGTCTATCAAAGCGCTTCACCCATTTTAACTTGGGTTGCTGGTCTTTTTGTTGTTGAGTTAGAGGAATTCAGTCCGCATTCCGGATACCAGATCCTTATCAGAATTATGATTTTCAAATTTTTCCCTTCATTCTATGGGTTGTCTTTTCACTCTCTTGATAGTGTCCCTTAATACATAGAATTTTTTTTCCCTTTTTGGCTGCCCCATAGCATGTGGAGTTCCCCACCCAGGGATAAGATCTGAGCTGCAGTTTCAGCAACACCAGATCCTTTAACCCGCTGTGCCGGGCCAGGGACCGAACCTGCTTCCTGGGGCTGCAGAGGTGCCACCGAGCCTGTTGTGCCATAGTGGGAACTCCAGAATTTTTAAATTTTAATGAACTCCGACTTATCTGCTGACCACGCACTGAATGCTGGTCAGACTGCTCCAACCAATATGACACGTCTGTCCCAGCAGCTGCAGCTGGGACCACCCCCAGGATTGAGTTTGCACTAAGTCCACGGTCACTTTCCAGGATCACTTTCCAGGATCCTTCTGGCTTTCGCAGGGGCCACTCCTCCACCCTGTAGGTCTTTAAAGCATTGCTCCCAGGCTGCAATGCTGATTTTGAGTCACCGTCTTGCTTTCGGGTGGGAGAGAGGGGAGGGGAGAGGGGGGAGGGGCGAGCAGTTGCAGAGGCTTCCCCTCCACTTTTCTTAATGTGATAATTCCACTCAAAGCCTAGATGTGAATGTGGGCGTTGTTTGAAACACCAAGGACGTGCATTCCAATTGCACCTCCAGGGCTTATGTAATCCCCAGTTAAACAAGACAACCATGGGGCGGGTCTGTGGGACACGGGACGCACTCTGAGCCGAGTGGAACCAGCCCTGACATCTTCCTTCCCTCTGGCCCGCATTGCCACGCAGTCCATGGCGCCGTCTCAGGACTATAGGTGTCCACGCCAACTTGACCTCTGTGCTCCACCGTCCTTGAAAGTTTGGGTGGGTATTTCGCTTCCCAGGTGCACAGTCCCCTAAGTCAACGCGGGGGGGCGGGGGCGGGGAGGGGGAGTGCGTTAATTATTCGTCTTCTTCCTTCTGGGGCGGGACACTGACATCAAGGAAACTGGCAGACACTGCAAATCATGACCTTTTGAGGGAAAGCCCACTTACCAGCACATCGCTTAAATACTCTTCAAAATCTCTAGAAACAAAACACCCCCCACCCCGTACCAAACCCCAAATAACAGAAATCTAAGCTGGTCGATGAGGAGGGGGAGGGCACTCTCCCCAGTGGAAAATCTGACCCCTTGTCCAGTTCCTGGATGCCAGCCAGTCCTCGGAATGGAACACCACGATCATGTCCAATAAAAAGCTGCCAGTGCTTTAACAACCAGCTCGCAAAATTCCTGCATACTTAATACCTGACTCATAACTGCATACAAGTCAGCTCCAGATGGTGGTGGGAACCTGATTGGCTGCCCGTGACCTTCCCTTGGGAACCTGTGTTCTAAAAATCACCTCCCACCCCTACCTGCCAGCCTGACTTTCATCCCCGGTCCCCTCCACCTGCTGTTGTTTTATTTAATTCCCCCCGTGGGTAAGAGTTTATTAAGTTTTAGTTTTTCTTTCTTTTCATTATTATCATATTTTTTTGGGCTATATTCCTGGGCCATGTATTGAACCCGCTCCACAGCAGCTACCTGAGCCACTGCAGCGACAGCGCCAGATCCTTAACCTACCAAGCCACGTGGAAACTCCTCTTTCCATTATTTTTCTAAATTTTTCAAAAATTAAAGTGTAATTGATTAACAATGTTCTGTCAACTGTTTTTTAATAGAAACAAAAAGCTGTGTGTGTTTATTCCCCTTGCTTACATAAAAAATAGCATATTATACACACTGGACTGCACCTTGCTTTTTTTCCGTGTTGAGACATATCCCGGAGACCACTCAGGTGCAATATATCTTGACCGACCGACCTCTTCTTTCCTTCCTTCCTTCCTTCTTTCTTTTTTTGGCTTTATCCATGGCAGGCAGAAGTTCCCTGGGCCAGGTATCGAACCTGAGCCACAGCAGTGACAACTCCAGGTCCTTAAACAGCTGAGCCACCAGGAAACTCTCTTCCTCCTTCTTACACCTGCATAGCACTCCCTATATGAATGCGACATAGTTTATTGATGGAACATTGTTTTTCCTCCTGTCCTTTGCTATTCCCAATGGTGCTGCAAGGCACAGATACCATGTACTAATTTTGCCAGTGTGTTTTTGGGATCAGTTTCTAGCATTTTAATATGTATTGTTTAATCACTGGCTCAATATGTAAGTTTGGCAGATCCTGTCAAATTCCCTGGTATATTGGGGCGTTCCATTTTGCACTCCGACAGCAGTATGTAAGGGTGCCTGTTTTGTCTGTTTTACAGTTTTTCCAATTGCATCATTAAGCTTTTGACCCTTTTGCAATTCTGATAGCTAGGAAATGTCATCTTTTGTGGGTTTTTTATTTTGCTTTGTTTTTTAGAGCTCATATTTAGCAAATGGAAGTTCCCAGGCTAGGGGTCGAATCTTACACCACAGCCACAGCAACATCATATCTGAGTGGTGTCTACACCACAGCTCACGGCAACGCCAGATCCTTAACTCACTGAGCAAGGCCAGGAATCGAACCCAAGTCCTCATGGATACTTGTCAGGTTTGTTACTGCTGAGCCACAATGGGAACTCCTCTTTTGTGGTTTTTAGAATATTTGCTTTTCTCTTCATGTGAGTTTGAGCATCTTATTGTATGTTTAAGCCCATTCACATTTCTTTTTTCTGTGAATTGCTGTTGATATCTCTAGCCTATTTGAATACCGATTTGTTGGTCTGTTTCTCTTTTTTCTTTTCTTTTTTTTTTTTGTCTTTTTGCCTAATCTAGGGCCGCACCCGCGGCATATGGAGGTTCCCAGGCTAGGGGTCTGACAGGAGCTGTAGTCGCCGGCCTTCGCCACAGCCACAGCAACACGGGATCCGAGTCGCGTCTGCAACCTACACCACAGCTCATGGCAACGCCGGATCCTTAACCCACTGAGCAAGGCCAGGGATCAAACCCGCAACCTCATGGTTCCTAGTC